>JAOWBN010182700.1:0-16772 GCA_028565015.1 Pinguicula moranensis
GTTGATGTTGATGATGTGATGGACCACTTTCACGAATAATTTCTTCTAAGAGTGTATCATCCATCGGTAACGAACTTTCACCTAAAAATTGTGTATCCAACTCTTCTAAAGCATGCAAATCAATATTTTCGTTAACAAATTCGTTAAAAGGGTTAGGGGAGTAGTCCCCGAGGGGGGTGGGAGGCCGTGATGAAGACGGGATGTGCAATCTTTTGGACATGTTTTGGCGTTTTGCTAACCTAAAATTTTAATGGAAAGCAATGCTAGTCTAGTATGATATATGAATATGAACTTGAAAAAATGATAGTATGAATTTCGATGGAAAAAAATGCTGAACTAAAATTTTGATGGGAAAAAATGCTAGTAAGAAAGTATGAACTAAACAAAAGTAACGAAGTAAGCAAAACTACAATAAGGCAATCCAAGAACAAGACTAAAACTAGAAGAACTTGAGGAGGAGATGGAGATGATGAGAATTGAGTTGAGAGTGGAGAGGATGTGTGATTCTAAATGAAGAAGAGGAGTGTATTTATAGTGGTAAAAAGTGAAAAGCAAAATGGTAGCGGTTTCAATTTTTTTTTGTTTTTTTAAAACGTTTTTGTTTTTGTCTTTAATGTTTTTCAGTTTTCATTTTTTAATTATGTTTTAGGGTTTATATTTTGTAGTGTTTAGTTTAGGGTTTGGAATTTGTTACATTTAGGTTTTGGGTTTAGTTTATAGGTTTTAGGGTTTATAGGGTTCCAAATTTTTTACATTTTTAGGGATATTAGGGTTATTGTTTTGGGTTAGGTTTTCAATTTCAAAGTTTAGGGTTTATGTTTTTTAGTATTTAGGGTTTGATTAGGGTTTGGAATTTGTTACATTTTGGGTTTAGGGTTTAGTTTCTAGGGTTTAGGATTTGTAGGGTTTGGAATTTTTACGTTTTTTTGGGATTAGGGTTTTAGGGTTTTTAATTTTTATTTTATTTTATGATTGTTAGTGTTTAGGGTAGGGTTTAGATTTTAAAGGTTTAAGTGTTTAGGGTTTATAGTATTGTTAGTGTTTTAGGATTGTTACTTTACTTGTTAGTGACTAGAGACTAGAGTTTAGGGTAGAGTGGGTAGGGTTTCTAATAGTAATGTTGTGTTTTTTAAAGATAATAGTTTAGGTTAGGAATTAGGATTGTTAATAGTTTAGGGTGGGTAGGGTTTATATTATAGTAATATAAATTTTTACATAAAGATAAACTTATCCCACTAATATATAAATTTATATATAAACTAATGTTATGCCACTTATATAAACTTTTAAGTTTAATATATTTTATATGTTTTCAACCCTAATCAAACTAAAAATTCCAAAAAAATCAAAATAAATAAATAAATAAATAATTCTACAGTAGTTTAAAAATTATAAGGTATATAAGTTTTGCAAGTTTTTCAGTTCATAAGTTACGAATATTTATAAGTTTTATAAGATATAAATTTTTAAATTTTATAAACTTTATAAGTTATATACGTTTATAATATGTTTTTTAAATTTTAGATAATATATTCATGTATGATATACGTTAAAGTTGATAAGTCATAAGTATTAATTAAGCTAGCCTATAAATGGCTTGTTAACTTTAAAAAAATTTGGCTTTAATAAAGTATATAAATTTATAAGTTATACAATTTTTTTTTAATTTTATAAGTTTTTAAATTTTCTAAATTTTATAAGCTATATGCGTTTTTACATTCTATATTAAAAGTTTCAGAAGTTATATACTATGCCTATACTTATATCTATTTTTAATTTATAAGTTTTTAAATTTTATTTCAAATCTTAAAAAAACCCTAAAACTAAAACAAACACACAAAAAAGAGATGAATTTCCCCCTAGGCAGGGCCTTACCTCCCGGTTCGCCATCCATTTTTTTTAATTCATCAATATTCCCGCCGGAAATTCGCCGGTCAGCGGTTTGACAGGCCAAGACAACATTTGTTTTAAAAATAAATATTCCGGCCGGTTTCGACCGGTTGAAACCTCCAAAAACCGCCGGTTTTAATATTTTTGATTTTTTTATTCAAAACTCCGGTTTTAGCCGGTCCAAAAAACAACGGTTAGCCGATTTCCGGTTGAAAATTCCCATGTCTAACTTCTTCATGCATTTTGCCTGGAATAGTGTTTTTTTACGTTCCACAGTGCAATGAAAAATCTATTAGGAGGTGCATTGTTTATCCTGCGAACCATTATTGGATTTTTTTTAAGCCAAATTTTATATATGTAAAAAGAAAAATACCCATTGCATTGCTGTCCATACATTTTTACACTTTTCTTTGCATGAACCTATTGGTGCAAACTGCAATCAGCAAAAATTGTTCCAAAGTAGGTGGGTTAGGATTGTCTCATGTGATGTTTTTTTTCGGTAAGTGTCTCATGTGATGCGGAGTCACATTCTTACCTTTTTCCACGATGTTTTGCTGTGTTGACACCGTTGAAATATGTATTCTTCTTCTTCTGGTTCTTCCTTGCACATCATGCATAATATCTGTAGCCACATCACCTGATTCTTTTTTGATGCTAGTCTTTCTAGTATAGTAACAATCTCCAAACGAAGATTGAAACATTCTCTAGCGTGTATCTGTTCTACAGCTGTTTCAGCTGGAGAGTTTCCTCGTATGTATCAACTGTTTGCCTCCTGTAAGATCTGTTCATATGCCTCTTTCATTGTCAGCTGGAAACCATTATTGGTTTAGTTTTATTTATATTCCATGAGGTATGCAAATACTACAAAAAAATCTAAACTACAAAGAAATAGAGTTGAAACTCTTAGTTGTCCGATTTCCTCACAAGCTCGTGTAATCATCATTCACTTGTTATTTTTTATCAATTTTTTTCTCTCGAGGCCTCTTTTGCGCAACCTTCTTAAAATTACAATTGGCTTATAACACTTTTTTTTCCAGAAAATCAGTGTTTTGCGCAGCCAACCTTCTACTACTTGCTCTTATTTTAAAAAAGAAAAACCTTCTAAAAAATAAGCACCTCCTGAGTTTTTTTTCCTTCTAAAAAATAAGCACCTCCTGACATGTTTTTTTCTCCTTCTTACAAGATAATATTATCCTCATGAACTATTTAGTGAAGGTTATTTTGGTAATTTACTATTAATTTTGTAATATATAACTAAAATAAAATTTTAATAATTATCTTTTAAGTACTTGCACAAAACACCACCCCTTCTAAAAATAAGAAGAAGTAGCAGAAGAAGTAGTAGAAGTAGAAGAAGGCCTGCGCAAAACAGGGCCTTAGACCCAATGAACAATATCATTCAATGTGTGGTGTCCAAATAAAAAATTAAGTAGGTTGGAAATTCAAGATGGTATCAAAGTGGGAATGCTTTGTATCCTAGCCTGTGCAAGTCCCCGATTATTGGCCCCGATGTGGGTTTGCCACTGAAGTGCGGTTGTGTTGGCCTTAGTAACCCCCAAAATGAGGTTGGACTTGTGAAAAATCAAGTCTCACCAGCATATACTCAGTTGGACTTGAAGGGAGGGTGTTGAATTGTCCCACATAGGAAAAACAAAAAGAAAAAATAGTGTTTAAATAAATTGGGCATCACAAATATTGAATGAGGCCTTTTGAGGTTAAAACCCAAGAACAAAATCATTAGGGCTTAGACCCAATGGACAACATCATTCAATGTCCAAAATCAACGTACTTCGTATATTCTCAACTAAGTTGGGGTCGGTGGGGTCAGATGTATGCGGCCTTACCTTGTAATTATACAAAGAGGCCATTTTCGTTGTAACCCAATATGCATTGCGTCATTTGATGTATTGAGTTCCAACAACTTCATTAAATAGAATCACTGAAATCTAATATAGTCATTTTTCTATAGTCTATTATTAGCACAAAACTAAAAGAATTGTTAATGATTACTCTTCCAGCTTCATTTGCAATGGACAATAAATCATTCAATGTGTGGTATCCAAACAAAAAATTAAGTTGGTTGAAAATTCTAGACAAACCCATATATGTGCTCAAGGAAACTTACTCATGTGCCCTCCTAGTACGCTAAGCCATCGGGATAGGATAAAGATGGAGACTCTCACTGTGAGGAAGGGGTTGGATTAGGCCTGCAACGCATATCGTCGGAAGGAGAATGGGGAAGGAGGCAGTTGTTGATCAAACTCAACCACAGCCTGAATAAGGATAGTGTTTTTTTTAGAAGCCAAATTTGTATAAATAAAAGAAATATTTACATAGTGTACCATTGAAAGCAAAATACTCCCTGGCCAACTATTATTGAAGTTTCCCTATCAGTAACCACGACATATGTGGCAAACTCCTTACCAGAATTTTCTCTCTATAAGGCTAGCCTCTAGTCATACATCTACTAATGTGGTGGCTACTGTAATGAAAGATAATACCATTTGCATGAATCAACATAATCATTTCATGCATGTCTTCTATTTTAGCCCAACGCCTATAGCATTATGCCATGAATTAATGGTATCACTTTCATCAAATTATTTGCTTTCCTGCGGGCTGATTGAATGGATGACCTTTAGTGTTGTTTATTGTTTCAGCCGCTGTGTGGTACCCTTTGGGAGTTGTCTATGCCTTGTGTATATTGTAACCACTGGAAATGAAGTAGAAACCGCTTGCTGCAACCTAACCTGTACCAAGGCAGATACAATATGAAGTACAATGTTCCAGTATGATCACATAGAGTTTGGGAGTACGAAAACTTCCTATCTCCACTTTTCAAGATTTAAAACTGAGCACTGTACATCTCTGCTGGATCTAAAACAGATGCAGCCACACATGAAAAAACAAAAAATTCACTGCAGTGAGATTCCATCCACACAAGTTAATTCACAATAAATACCATGTCATTTGCAGCTTTTAGCCCCATCCCTTTATAGTTTAAAATGCATGCAATTCAAGGGGCTTAGTAACCAATCAGTGAAAGTGTAAGGAAATTCACTGGAGGCTATTTTTGCTTTTAAAGCAAACCACACATCACTTTGTATCGAGTGTACCATCCAGTCTGTATTACAGTCCACTGATAGGAATTGTGCTCTATTTCTTGTTTTCCATATGCACCACACTGCCACCAGCCATATAGTTTTCCACGCGTCTTCATTCACTTTACCTGGTTTTGCTTCTATAAAGCTCCCAAGGGATAGAACTATATGGGAAGTAATCTGCTCATCAAGCAGTAGCCATGAAGTCAGTTTCTGCCAAACCTGCAATCACACTTTACATGTAAAAAATAGGTGGAGAATTGACTCATTTTCAGAATTTAAAAGACACAAGGGACATGTTAAGGATACGTCCTGGGAGATAATTTTCCTGTGCTGTAGAGACTCTTTCACAGGCACTGCACCTTGTATCATCTTCCAAGCAAAAATATTCACTTTAAGGGGAGAAATTTTGTTCCAAATCAAGGTCAAATTTTCTCTCTTCTTCTGCATATGGCTATTATAGAGCTAGTATACTCTGATAGGTATCTTTAACAGTGTATATCCCTGTTTCATTCCCTCTGAATACATAACAATCATTGTACATTTCATCCGGATGTATTATATGGAGGACCAGATTCAGATTATTTAGTTGCTTATGAGGAATTCAGTTTTCTCCTCTAGGACCAATCCCATTACCAACCTGTCTGTATCTAGTAACCCATTTGTGCCACCTCTGAGTTTTGCTGTGCAGACACTCTGAATAAGTTGCTGAAAATTTCTGAGAAAGGCTTTTCAGAATACCATTTATCCAGCCAAAAATTTATATTCTGTCCATTCCCCAGTTTCACGAAAATAATTTGTTGGAAAATATGACTATCAGCCAATTTTTGGATGTTTTTCCACCAAGGGGATGAATGGGAGGCTCTGCTGGTTTGGTTCAATGTGGAATTTGTTGGTAGTCTGAGTTCTCGCAGTCCCCCTATTTCTAGCACTCCACATTTGCCATACTTAGATCTTAATAAATTTACAGCCAATGAGTTTCCATCAGTGAGAATTCTTGTACACCATTTTGTCACCATTGCTATGTTGAAAGCCTTAAGACACCTCACTCCAAGTCCTTCTGGCTGACTGTCGCTGTTAGTTTATCCCAAGCAACCCAACATACATTCTTTTTTTCAGATCCATTATGCCAGAAGAAATCCCTCTGTATGCTGTTCAATTTCTTGATTACAGCTGCTGGAGCAAGAAAAGAGCCGAAGAAGTGTAAGGGTAATGCCGTCAAGACTGAGTTTAGTAATGTGAGTCTGACTCAAGCAGCCAAGTATTTACAGTCCCAATTCTTGAGGACCGCAACAACTTTTTTGAGTACCGGCTGCCATTTAGACAATTTTCTAACTTGAGCTCCAATTGGAAGTCCCAAGTATTAAAATGGGATGGTGCCAATCTTGCAGTTGAGGTATGCTGACATTTTTGAAACCATTTCTCCAGGTATGTTGAGTCCATGTAAGCAGGTTTTACTAAAATTTATGCGCAATCCATACATCATTTCAAAGTTTTGTAGAATTGCTTTGATAGTCCGAATATTTTCCCATGTTGCTTCTCCAAATATCAATGTATCACCCGCAAATTGTAAGTGAGTCATGGGAATAAATTCTTTCCCAATCCAAATTCCTATGGATCTGTCAGAGGATGTTGCCTTGCAAATTAATCTTGAGAGTCCCTCAGCTGCTAGCAGATATAGGAAGGGGGAGATAAGGTCACCTTGTCGCAATCCTCTACTTGGTTTGAATTCAGATGAGGGGCTACCATTGATGAGAACTGTTGTGGAGGAAGATTTGAATAACTCCATTATCCAGCATATCGAGACTGTTGGGAAGGCCATTAACTGTTGTATTTCCTCCAAATATTCCCAACTAATGGTATCAAAAGCCTTTTCGAAATCCACCTTCAATATAAAAGCCTTGATCTTTTTCTTTTTGATTTCATCCATAACTTCATTTGCTAACATGATACAATCCTGTATTTTCCTGCCAGGAACAAATGCCATCTGTGTTGGAGAAATAATGCTGTCCATGTGTGGTCTTAGTCTCCTTGCCAGGACCTTTGTTATGATTTTAGGTATCAAGATCAGCAAGGTGATAGGTCTTTAGTCTTCACAATGCATAGGTGTATAAGTTTTAGCCAATAGAAAAATGTTGGCACTGTTGCAACCTCTAACCAGCCTGCCATTTCTATAGAACTCCCTGAAAAGTTGTAATAAATCTTCCTTCAGTAAGTCCTTGAAACATTTGATGAAATTGAAATTCAGTCCATCCGGTCCAGGACTTTTTGAACCCCCACATTCTGAGATAGCAAATAATATTTCTTCTTCTGAGAAGGCTTGATCAGTGCACTTTGAGATAGGCTAGTAAGAGATGTGAAGTTGACTTATAAAAAAAAAAAGAGATGTGAAGTTGAGATTGATCACGCGTGGTCTGTACCACTGAGGACTTGTGAATCTTGCTTTAAAGTGTTGAACGAAGCAATTCTTTATCCCTTCAGATTCTGAAATCCAGAGTCCTCCACATCTAATGTCGGATATCAGATTTTTTGCTCTTTTCCTTTGTATACAGTTGTGGAAATATTTTGTATTAACATCTCCTTGTTGAAGCCAATTAATTCTTGCTTGTTGGGAAGCTTGGCTGTCTATTTTGTTTGTGATGTTTTCCAAGTGAGCTCGGAGAGTCAGTGTTTCTTGTATAACATTCTGTTCTTGCTGGATATTTGTCTAGATTCTGCATATAATTCTTTATCAGTAAGATCAGCAATGATGCTGCTCCTTGTTCCTTCCAGGTTTCTTGGGGTTTCTATATACCATTCTTTCATTTTCCTTCTCAACTCTTGAATTTTTACCTTAATATTGAAGCTGGCAAAACCTTCAACATTCTGATTTTTCCAAGTTTCTTCGACTAGATGTATAAAAGACATGTCTTTAAGCCACCAGTCAAGGACCTTCAGAGGGTTTGGTTCCCAGTTGGAAGATTTTATACAAAGACTAATGGGGCAATGATCTGATTCTTCTCTTTTCAGTCCAGTTTGGATCCAGTCTCTTTGATTATGCCAAAGATTGTTTATCAAGAATCTATCCAACCTACTCATTGCTTTGTATGAGTTTATATACCATGTAAAATGTCTCTTCTCCATTTTCAGGTCTATCAAGTCCATGCTCTATACAAAACTTTTAAATGCTGCTATTTCCAAATTCCTTGGCCTATGTATTGTACCCTTCTTTCCTTCTTGTGTAATATAGCATTAAAGTCACCCATGACACACTATTTTTGTTCCTCTCTGCCTCTGTATAGTTATTTTATTTCATCCCATTGTCATTTTTTAGCTGCGAAGTCCCTCGGGACATACACATTAATCATGTTTGAGAGACAACTTTCATTGAACCAGTGTCCCGTGATTCCCAGGATTCCTTCACCTGACAGGATAGATTCCTTCTTGAAGTTGTTCTTGTTTCATATGCACAAAAGACCACTTGATTTTCCTCTAGAGCCTTGATAGCACCATTCATATTCTCGGTCATACCACAACTTATTGCACAGTCTTTCATCTACTACAAGCATTTTGGTTTCTTGAAAGCTGATGAAATCCGATTTTTGCTTTTGGATCAACTCCTTTATTCTCTTTTTCTTCCTGGGCTGTTTAGGCCTCTGACATTATAAGAAATGATCTTCATTTGAAAATCTTCTCTTCTCCCTTCTTCTTAGAGCCTGGTGTGTCAGCTTTAAGTGATCTCCTATTTATAGAGTTTAGGTTGATGAGATGCGCTCTAGTTTCCTCAAGATGCTGCCCATATGATAGTTCGAGGTTTGCTCCTACTTCCAGGGTGAAATCTGCTTCTCTATTCAATTGCTCTGCAGATAATCTTGATGTTGGAGAGGGAGGCACAAAAATCTATTTTAAGGAGTTGTTCAAAACTAAGTGGCCCAGCCATTCCTAAAGTTCTTCATTACCATCCTGATATGCTAGGGCTGCATCCATTCTTGTCTGACTTCAAGTTTTTGGCCTCCTGGGGGAGCTGCCTTTGATTTGTCCTTTCCCCTGATGTAGAGTTAGCTTTGGATCCACTGGAGTTGATGTGAGGGAATTTGGTTATACTGTATATGGATGGAACAGGGGAGTCACCCGGTGTGTGTATTGTTTCAGCCGTTTCAGTGAGATCTATATAACTTTCTTCTAGATCATACACCTGCAAAGCATCAAGCACATGGAAAGAAGTATTCTCGGTGTTAGAAAGCAGTGATTTATTGACCTGTATGGGTGATTTGCTTGCTGCTTGACCTATAGTTTCTTGCACGTGTGCTTTATGGCTACCATGACCATTTTCATCAGGTGTTAAAAGGTTGTTTGCTTCCTCTGCCTTTGTATTGAAATTCTGTCTTCCATCATCGAGATTAGACACCTGCAAATCTACAAGAGCAGGACCAACGTTAGTGTCATTGTCAGGAAGTGTATTAGTGACCTGGATTGGCGTTGTGTTCCTTGCATCAACTAGAGTTTTTTGGATCCTAGTTATCTGGAAACCTTTAGCCTTTTCCTTGTCAATCAACGAGTTATCAGAGGTAGGCACATTAGGAGAGTTTCCCTGTTCCTTTGCAGCAGGAGTCCTTATTAATTGAGGCCACCAGTGAAGCTTTGATGGTATCCACTGGGGTATTCCTAGATCCTCACTAGGAGTTTTAATAGGAATGGGTATGACATCATCCTCATTATGCAATTGCATATCTTCTACAGGATTTGGAGTTGGAGATAGTCTTTCTTCGATATTTGGAGTCAGATCTTGACTTTTGTGTAGGTTTTCAAGTCAGCAGGCGTCTGAAGATATGAAGGTGGAGTCAAAAGAGCTCACATCCAAGAACTCTTGATTCTTATTTGATTGAAAGCGCTCAGGACTCAGCTCTTTAACTTGCAGAGAGTATTTTCTGCCGTCTGTAAAAGACACAGGTAGCTTGGTCGGTATGCTGTGATTCAAATCAGTCTTCACCAGTATCTGTAAGGCTTCTAGGGAGCGATGTTGCAGGATGCATTCATCAATTCTGATCAGAGTTCCCAGTTCACTACCAATTAGTTCTACCGTCCGTTGGCTCCAGAATTGTATAGGCAGGCCAGACACTTGTAACCAGGATGTTCTCTTATTATCATCATCTTCCATCACTGGCGACCATGAGTGTAGATCATCTAGCCAATTTAAGAGCCATATACTGTCGTTGTTAATCAGATTTTCCAGGTCCTGGGCTTCTTCTTCCCATAGAAGGATTTTGGAGGCATTTATGGGACTGACTATAATACTCAGATATCCTGCAGCTTTCAGTTCTAGTTGTATCGTCTTGAAATCATATCTTGCATTCAGTATGCCCACATAACCTACTTTTAGCAAGGAATTTGATAAATCCTCCGCGGGTATGACTAACTTTTGAGGTGTTTTCTTTACTGCTTGCCACATCATTTTTGGAATGCTAGTTGAAGCATCTACATCCCCTTGAGCTTTAAAGTTTATCTGTGGGAGCTGGATCAGAGTCGTTTGTTTTTTATGTGTAGTTTTTGTAGGTAAAATCTTGGAAATTTGGTTATGTTTGCACGCAGCTTGAAAGATCCTATCCATACCTGATTCATTTTGTAAACGAGCTCATCTATATCTTGATCCATAAAAGTTGCAAATCCAAAGGGGAGACCTTCACAGGACAGTATCCGAGCGATTTTTAGTTCTTTCAGCTTCCCTTGTCTGCTCAAAATGCTTCGTAGGATTGCTGGCTCACATTCTCTGGGAAATTTTGTGATGAATATTGAAGTAGAAGCAGCGTAGGTAAAAGCTATCTGAGGATGTGGTGAGGGTTGTCTCTGTCCTACTCTTTCAAAGACCGATCGTGGGTTCTGTCTGATAAGTGTTTCTTTGTAGCTTTGTTGGAAGGACCCAGGGTACATCGGTGCTTTTCTAGCTTTTATGGCGGCCTTCCTCATTTTTCGGAGCTGCTTTGCAGGTGTAAACCACGTCATAATGTCTGGTATTCAAGCAGTTTGGCAAGGGGTAGACCACATAATCAAAACTGATGGGGAGTTATAGAGGAAATTGGGCGATTGGTTCAGCTGTTTGGGATTCGGGGTCAACCTCATTGGTAGCATTTGTGCCCCGGGGAGCGGCAATTCTCATGAGGATAGGTTTCTATCAAAACTGGAGGGGATGAAGAATCATGGTACAAATCTTGTGTGATATCATTAAATTTCCCCATTTACATTTCTACACTAAGATTTGATAACTATCATGTATGCTAAATCAATGAAGAAACCAACTAATAAGATAAGTTAAAGAAAGAAATTAAAAAATACCAATTCACCCCACCCCCTCTTTAAAGTACTTCAGTGGTTGATAAATTAGTATTAGATCATGGCCTATCTATTTTTGACTTAACCGTCTAGGTATGTATTGTTGTCAGACTGCCACTAATTCTACTTTTATGGAATGTCAATGTACAAGTAGACCACCTTATTTTTATATAACTATAGCTATTGTAAAGGAAGAATTAAAATCTACACACAATCAGTTGATTATCAACTTCAGAATACCATCATTAAAGGCCCTAGACTGCCTATAGATAAAAATGAAAAATTGAAACCTGGGATGAAAATGACTTTAAGATGTCCTTCAATGCAAAAGATACAAACATCTTTCACTGTGATTTAAGCCCAACTTAACACAATAGAATATCTTGTTGTGACACTGCTAAAGAAATCTAGGATAAATTGAAAGTAGTACATGAAGGCAGGGGCGGAGCCAGAATTTTAAATGAGGGGAACCAATTTTTTTTAGGTTGAGCAAACTGGATCGAGGTCGGGTTGAATTTGGTCCGATCGGGTATACACGTTTAGATGTTGTGGCAGGACAAGATGGTCACAATTTATTCACTATCCCAAATTATCAACACAAATTGGAGGGAAACTACAAAGTCAACCCATGATGAAAAATGAATGATTAATATTACTGTTGTTTTAGATAATATTTTTTATAAAAATATTATTTTAATAATATTTTTATTAAAATTTTTATTTTAGACAATAATATTTTTATTAAAAAATTTGGACAAATAATCAATTTTTTACATAAACAAATTGCGAATTTTAGAATTTGTCTGGTCATAAATATAACCAAATATTGAATTATAGAAAATGATTATATAAAAACTATAAAATATATATTATATATTAAAAACTATATGAAAACAAATGTAGAAAGGCGTTATTATTTATTAGAGTCACTAAAATAGCTATAAGACTCGTGGTGTAGTGGCATAAATGTTGAAAATAAGTCAGAAAGTCATGTGTTCGAGTTCAGTACGCTACTTCTATTGATATTTTATTTTCCAAAAAGAATTGAAAGAACCTCTACGGGATTCGAACCCGAATTCTTTGAGCGAGATTTCCCACGAACCTCAATGACCAAATGAGCTCGACAACATTTGCGCTACTTCATAACCAAATGCTATTAGTATATGTAAGGGGGACTAAAATAACAAAATAAAATTTTTCACAAATATAATTATAACCAAATGCTATTAGTAAAAATGTATCTTAGTCTGCGTCCGCCCTTTCATGAAGGTAATGTTAAGGATGAAAGGATAAAGTTTACCCACATGTATGAACTATTTAGCATGAACCCTAGTGAATCTATTTCATCCACGTTTACAAGATTTACAAATATTGTGAATGGCTTGAAATCCTTGGGAAAAACAATTGCTAACGAAGATGTTGTGAGAAAGATTCTCATGTCTCTACCAAAAGGATGATAAGCAAAAGTGATAGATTTTCAAGAAGCCAGAGACGTGAAGAAATTGACTATTGATGAGCTTATGGGGAACCTTATGACTAGCAAGCAAATAGATGAGGTGAAAATAGTAGAAAAGAAGAATTTTTTTTTTGATAAGCCAAAAAAAAAAAAAATAGTTTAGCATTCAAATATGTTGCCTCCACCCAAAGAGAGTCCCCCTCCAGTGATGAAGACAATGAGGAGCAAATAACATTAATTGCCAACATGTTAAGAAAGTTCTGTAAGAAAATCAGGTTTGATAGCAAAAAGAAAGGAAAATACACAGCGGTGATCTGCAACAAATGCAACAAACCTGGGCACATCAGGACCAATTTGTCCATTACTCAAACATTCAAAGCTGAAAGAGAGAAATAGAAGGCATTCGTGGCTGTCTGGGGTGACAGTGTTCAAATGAGGAAGAAGAGATTGCAAATTTGTGTCTTATGGCAAAGGATGATGATGAGGTAACCCTTGATGAATCTATCTCATTTGATGAATTATGTGGTACATTTCATAAGCATCAATTACATTTAGAAAAGTTTAACTCTAAATATGTTGTGCTAAAATGAGAATTTAAGAGCTTAGCTAAAAAGGTCTTGATTACGAAAGATCATTTGAGGAATGTTGCCACTAATCAACATGAACCTAAGAAAGTGTGGGTACCAAAATCAAGTGCTATTTAATGTCCTGGGTGTGTTTGAGATTAGAGTCAAATGATGATTGGATCCTTGATAAAGGATGCTACAAGCACAGAACTGAAAAGGAAAGCCTCTTCAAGCATCTTGAACTCAAAGGCGAAGGACAAGTGAACTTCGATGACAAAAACATGGGTAAAATCATTGGAATTGGGAAAGTTGGTAACTCTTTACACTCTATGTTGGAAAATGTGCGTTTGTCCATGGCTTGAAACATAATTTGCTTAGCATAAGCCAATTGTGTGATCAAGGTTGTAGGGAGATATTTGAATCCACCCATTTTAAGATAAAAGATATCATTACTGGA
Organism: Pinguicula moranensis; assembly: GCA_028565015.1. Lineage (NCBI taxonomy): Eukaryota > Viridiplantae > Streptophyta > Magnoliopsida > Lamiales > Lentibulariaceae > Pinguicula > Pinguicula moranensis. Next base: position 13,777 of record JAOWBN010182700.1, read on the forward strand.
GAAGCCTTTTTTTTATAATTAAGTATTTATTCATTCAAAAACAAAATGTACACAATTAAGGCAATGTTTTATCTTCAAATCGAAGATTAATTCATTCCCACCACATAGTAATCAATGAGGAAAAAAATTGGATACACAGATTCTTGGATGCCATATCCAATTTGCAATCGTCACCCCCACTGAAAGTCTTTGAAAAGCCGTGAACCAATTCCAAGATTGCACTTTGATCTTCTCACCAATTCTATCGACATTAAAAGAACCATCACGAAAACGAACATCATTTCTGGCATTCTATATATTTCATGTAATACAGTGCCATATAGTTTTCCATAGATCTCGACCAGGCTTCCATATAGCCATGCCCATATGGGATGCAAAGTGTTCCTCTGGATTCGCATACCCGATATACATATAGCCCACCCAGTTATATATTTCAGACCATAAAGCATAGGATAAATTACACGTAAAGAAGACATGCAATATACTATCCAAATCCCCATGACAAAAACTACATAATCGCATATCTGCCGAGTACAGGACACCACGGTAAACAATATTATCTACCATAGCAATACGAGACTACAGTAAACGCCAGCAGAAATCCATAACTACGAAAGGTGATCGCTTATCCCACATTGAGGCAAGCAATGGACTTGGTGCCAAAATGGATCCAAAAGAAATATGTTGCACACGATATCCAGATCTCAGAGAATGCATGCCAGAGGAGTCATCAATCCATCGTCATCCATCACCTCCAGGCTGTAGGGAAAAATCTATCATCATCGCCTCAATCTCCTGTACCCAAACCGCCTCGTGATGTTGAAGTAGTCTAGGCCAGGTCCATACCAGCTGCCAACCGTACTCCACATTAGTTCATTTGTCTGAAATAAGAATATGTGATCACTTGCCAACGGATATAGTCGAGGATACCATCGGGCAATAGAACCCCCATCAAGCCATTCATCCTCCCAGAACCGTGTCCAATCTCCCCTCACTACCCATCTCTTCACCCCTCCACAAACCAAGATGAGGCACAAATAATAGAATGTACATCCTTCCACCATCTCGAATGACCGTCACAAACAGATAAACCAGGTCAATCCCCCTCTTCTCTCCGAATATATTTGTGCATAACGATGTCCCTCTACTGACCAACTGTCCCTGTTCGTAACCTCCAACTCCACTTAGCCAACAAAGCAACATTAAGTAAACCGAGATCAAGAAAACCCAACCCACCACATTCTTTACTTTCACACATATTCTCCAAACTAATCCAGGTGATACCGCAAGATGTTCTAGAATATGTTGACCAAAGAAATGATGTGCATATTTGATTCATCTCCTTTATGACAAACTTAGGTGCTTTATATAAAGAGAAATAATATACATGCATACTGCATAATACACTCTTTATCAAAGTCACCTTACCTCCAAAGTTTAGAAATTGATTCTCCCAGAAAGTAGTCTTCTTTCGCATTGCCAGAATAAGAGGTCACCAAGAACGCACATAATATGGGTTACAACCCACTGTGATCCCTTGATACTCAAAAGGAAGAGACATCACCTCACAGTGCAGCTCACGTGCGTAACTCTGCAAAGTATCAGGGGAATTGTTTTATCCCCAATATGCTACTTTTCTTGAAATTAATGCAGAGACCAGAAACAAACTCATATAGTCGGAGAATAACCTTCATTCCCTGAACATTCCAAAGATTTCCTAGGCCAAAGAATAATGTATCTACAGCATATAAGGAATGAGTATAAATTGAATCCCCACATTGAATCCCCTACAGCACACCAATATCAACAGCACAATTAATTTATAAATTCAGACCCTCCATGGGTATAACAAATAAAAATGGTGACAATGGGCCACCTTGCCTCAGACCACGATAGAAATAAAAAATACCAGATGATGCTCCATTGACAAGAACTAAACCTGAGACTGACTATAGACATGCTCTCATCCATACTATCTGCCTCTCAACGAACCCCATTTTTTTTCATCATATTAAACAAGAATGACCAGTTCACAGAGTCATATGCCTTTGCAAAATCAACTTTCAATAAAATAGTAGGATCCTTTGATAACTTGGCATGATGCAATAATTCACAAGCCAGCAAAATACCTTCTTGAATCTACCTACCTCGAATGAAAGCTAACTGCTGAGGAGAAATAACTTTATCAATCATTAATCTCAGTCAGTTCGCCAGAAGCTTTGATAATAATTTATAAGTGCTACCCACCAAGAATATAAGACGAAAATGGTTAAGTTGTGTCGGAGAAAGTACTCTAGCAGCAAGAAAATAGATGTAGAATTAATAGGCCTGCATAAATCCCCCGAATAATAAAAACCCCTCAAGAAAGCAATATAGTCTCCTTTCAAAACCTCCTAGTGAGTCTGGAGGAAATGAAAGTTGATCCCATCAGCACCCAGGCTCTTCCAGCATATATTTCTTCATCACTGAACTTTGCTAACAACAAATTATTATCCTCAATAGATAAAGTACGCACACATGGTAGCAGAATATTCGGCCTATCCAAAAATGTCTTTGTGAAATGTTTTTTGAAATGATCCAAAATACCCTGCTTCACTCCCATGACATCCTCGTTCCACACACCCTCAAAAAACAATCCATGAATTTCATTTCGAAAGCGACAGTTACATAGCCGAGCATGAAAGTAACGAGTATTACCGTCTCCTTCCTGAATCCAAGAAGATCTGGATTTCAACCAAAGCAAGTTTCCTTTCATTAATTTCAACATCAGATAATTCATGTGACTCCCCATTGTTATCAAAGTACCATAGTTTTTCAGAGATTCCTTCAAGAATTCGGTCAGTCATGCCAAATACATCATGATTTCAGACTTTAAGCGCCTGTCTCAAAGCTTTTGACCAAAGCAAAATATAAGACTTCCTTCCTTCGAATATTAGATTCTTCCAAGTATCCTCGACAAAGGATCGGATACCTGGGTGAGAATCCCAAACATCCAA
>JAOWBN010182711.1:0-29073 GCA_028565015.1 Pinguicula moranensis
AGCAGAAGCTAGTGCGCCATTGCCAAACTTGAATTGCATTTGCCCTTTTGCCAATCTTCTACTTACCTTGAGTGCCTGCATATTAGTACAAATATGAGCACCTGCTCCTGAGTCCACGATCCAAGAGCCAGTAGATGATATAGTAGTATGTATTTCAACAATATGGATACTTGAGGATGACGTTCCCAATGCCTTTTGCTCATTCAAGAACTTTGGACATTCTCTTTTGAAATGGCCATTGCCATTACAATAGAAACAAACAGTGTCCTTAGTTGGTGTAGAAATCTTCTTTGGCTTGGATGTACTCTTGCTCCCAGCCGGAGCCTTACCCTTGCCCTTTGCCTTCTTCTTACCTTTAAACTTGTTTTTCTTAACTTTCCCGCTCTATACTGACACCACAAGCACATCAGGCGCCCGCCTAATAGAAGTCTCAGCCGTAGAAAACAATAAATACAACTCATGCAACGGCTTCATAACTCCCGCCATATTGTAGTTCATGATAAACATTGAAAAGCTAGATGGAGTACTCACGTTAAAAAACTCATGGTCATCATAGAACAACTTGAGAAGTTGGGCTCAGTCATCGACCAAGAACTGTGCACCGAACTCATCTTGCACTCCCTGCTAATTGAGGCCCCCTCAGCCATCTTACATTCAAATAGTTCCTTTGCGATACGATATCGCTCATAGCGTGCATTCTCTTGAAACATGTTCTTGAGCTCGCGTATCCTATCGAATGCTCTCCAATCCTCAAAACGCTTTTGAAGATTGGGTGCCATAAACACTAGCATAAGGAAACTAACCTCATTGGCCTCATCAACTCGTTTCTCATGGCGTTCCTTTTCGGCACGACGAGCAGTATCAACAGGAGGTAAAGGTAAAGGCGCTTCCATGACATGATCTTTCTTTTGATGTTTTAAAACAATTTTCAGATTACGGTGCCAATCAAAAAAATTGGAGCAGTTCAACTTGTTTTGTTCAAGAACAGAAGCAAGGGGGTAATTGGGATGGGATCTAGTATTCATATATACAAAGAATGTCAGTCAAGTGTAAAGATTCAGTTTAACTTCATGGTTTTGTGTTCCGTTCAAAAATTATACGAAACACCCTACTACATATAGCATGTCCCATTATGCAGTAGGACTGAGATCCATATTTTACTAACCCAAGCCAGCGTTGGCGTAAACTTGGATTAGGCTTATTTAGGTAAACCATCCTGGCTAATCACATGTCCCGCATATGATTCTCAGTTTGTTGAACAACACCCCCTGTTGATCAACACCTTGCACTAAGGCTCAAACACGGTTAGGTAGCCCTATTAGACAAACCTACTCTATGTGCCCCGCACGACCCAAACTCCTAAAGGATAAAGGTAGACGCCTACTGCGTAGGATCATGTCGTCCCAATTCCAATAGTTTGAAAGGGATAGAATAGGAAATGCATTATGTCCTAATTTTTATCCGGGACTTGAATCATGCTTTGCTTAACCTAAATCTAGGCTAGCATACATTTTCGTTCCTAGACATGCAACTATTGTCCAAAGCATGAATAAAGTATTTGTTTAAATAAATAAATAAATACTTTAATTGAAATAATCACATATCATGCAATTACTTTTGTTGAGTAGTATGACATCTTCATGGCAGGTCTATTCCTCGAATAGTTGGATGCCTACTCGAGTCTTCATACCATGAGCTCGAACACTATATGAGCACATGAGCCTTTAAACTTCGGCATAAATAGGTTGCCGGATTAAAGCAATGTCATAAACACGTTGCCATAAATTAACAAATGGATTAAACCGGTCATTCCCCTAAAAAATATAATAATAATAATAAATTTTAAATGAGCTTTGTCATACTACCCAACAACTTGCAAAATCGAGTTAACTCAAGGTACTTGCATGATATATTAATCAATTTTCCAAATCGAATAATAAATTTAAATTGACCCTACTCATGAGCCAAAATTGGGGATTTTCACATTGTCACTCAATTGAATATACAATAATGAAATTTTATCCAATTTCAATATTCAATTAAACATGTAAATCCCTAGTTGCATAATTTTTATAAATTCGTGCAATTAAATAATAATCAAAATTATCAAATTCAATTTATCAATTTCATAATCGAATATTAATTTGCCAAAAAAGATTTTATCCTCAAAACTTTAAATTGATCATGCAATTATGCAATTTAAACATCTAATTACATAATTGAAATCCTAATTCATCATGATCAATACCCAAATGCATGAATTCATGAGAACGAAATATGCCATCTAAAATTTCAAATTCCTCAACTTTTCATGCAACCATAATTCACAATTTAAACTCTAAATTACATAATAAAAAAAATTCCTTCTGTTCAGTTTTTCCCAAAAATGGACATTAAAAAAAATTCCCCGATGAACAGTAAAAAATATTCCCTTCTGTTCGGCTTTTTTTCCCAAAAAAATGAACAGTAATTTTTTTCTTATATTCGATGAACAATAATTTTTTTTCTTTCATCAATCAACTTCCTCATGTATTTGCTCATACAATCATGTTATTCAAGTATTCAATTCTCAATTGAAACTTCTAAATTACAAAACATAGAAAAACAAAACTCGAAAATCCTTTTTTTTCAATTTTCGAAAAAATTGAAAATTGTAACAATTATATTTTAAAAATTCCTTTTTCTTTTGATATTCTAACAATCAACTACATGAATCCAAGCTTATAAACATAATTAACCAAAAAGGCTCTGATACCACTTTTGTTTTTTTGTGTATAATTTCAAAAATTTCTCAAAAACAAGGCGGAATATCAAAATAATATATATACATGCCAGTATCACTTGGTAATAACATGAATCTAAACTTAAAGGATTGTAGAAATTGCACCTCAATTCCGGGGTTGAAATCCTTTACGAATCCTTTTCAGTTGTGAATCCGAAATTCTTTTCGAATCCTTTTCAGTTGTAATCCCGAAATCCTTTTCAGTTGCGATCCCGAAATCTTTCTTGAATCCTTTTCAATTGTGGTTCCGAAATCCTTTTCAGTTATGAAACTGAAATCTTTCTCGAATCCTTTTCAGTCGTGATTCCAAGTCTCCAATTAAGAAGACCTCTAATTTGTTCACTAATTACAGAAATGAGATGGTTGCTAGACCTTTTACCGTGATCGAGAGAGTTATAGAAATCAGTCGAAGTCCTTATCGAGAGAAGAAGAGAAATAAGGTTTTATCACGTCGGGAACGTGAGAACCGATTCTCACATAATCACGAATATCTTAGATAATAGAATTAGTACTATTTGACCCTACTGATGACACAAACACAATCCGTACAGTAGGTCAAATTTGGTCGTGTCCAATAATGTGTACCCCATACACGTATATCTATGTGATTAAATAGATACCTCGTATCAATGATCTGTAAAACATGATCATGCATTAATCCACGCACTAGTCTTTATTGTCATCTAACGTTCTGAGTTAATGACATAAGACCAGGGACTTGTTTTTGAGTTTCAAATATTTATATGGAGTTCCACAATTTGAGTCATCAACCCAAATGATCTAAATAAACATAAAATTCAAGTAATAAATACATTTTATTCATGAAGCTAATAAGCGCATCATCAACAATAATTGTCACTATTCCAATAAAGATCCCTCACGTGATTTCTATCAAAGTCGATGAAGCAAACTACCTGATGTGGCTGCCCAGATCATCCTCGTTCTTTGCAACAATTATCTGATGGGAATTATTATTGATGGCTATATTCCCTGCACTCCACAATTTTTGAAGGATGACGCGGTTGTGAAAGGAGAAGACGTTTTTGTTGGAACTCCTACTGTCAATACGGAATACACAAACTGTATAAACTTGACCATTTTTTCCTTGGCATATTGACTCACTGTGAAAGTTTTGCCCATGTGGTCACCATCAAAACAACACATCAGGTCTGGTCTGCCTTGATCAGAAGTTACTCATCCCAGACCAAGCCCAGGATTCTATATCTGAAGTGTCAGTTATAAACACTAAATCAAGGAACCAAATCTTGTGCTAATTATATTGATCTGCTAAGTTAATCGCCGCTGAGTTGGTTGTTGCAGGACAACTAGTCGAAGAAGACGATTTATGATAATGTGTTGTCTCTGGAATTTCTTTGAAACGCTATGATAATGTGTTTCAATTCCTTTGCCTCTGGAATTTCTTTGAAACGCTATGATAATGTGTTGTCCTGAATAGAATAGCGTCGATGCCAATCTGTGGCCTTATATTCTCGACGCGAACGAGGAAAGTGACTTTGACCCTTATGCATGTCAAATTTGTGGGGTACCATTCATCAAGCCATGGATTGTCACAATAGGATGGACCACTCGTATCAAGGTCTCCATCCTCCTGCAATGGCGGCTCAAGTAAATGTTGCTCTTGACAATGACGTTTGGTTTGCAGATAGTGGGGAACCATCGAGAATGGTCTGTATCCTCTTTAAATTGGATCGAGTGCTCTAGAATTTGAATATGCTTTCACAAGTATGGTTGGTAACTATCTTTTCAACATGGCATGCTCGTTTGAGATTTTCTGCTAAACTTGTTGTGAGTCAAGTCATTATAACACATGTTTTACCTATTTTCGGGTCTAATCATTTGAAGTTTTGTGAACAGTGTCAGTTGAGGAAGCATAAACACCTCCCCTTCAGTGATTTTGAATGTATTTCCCATTTTCCTTTGTAATTAGTACATTTTCATGTTTGATCCACCTCAATTTAGTCAAATTTTGGTTATAAATACTACGTGGTATTTATTGATAATTTTTTAAGATATTGTTGTATTTATCCTTTATACCAGAAATTTGAGTTTTTTCAATCGTTCGTATTTTTGAAAAATTTAGTTAAATGCGTTTAAACCTCTCTTAAGAACCATGGGGTTTTCCATAGGATTTCTTGAAAGATATGAACGATTACTAGCCCAATCTCAACCGCCTCATATTTTTTTGCTGTTTGATGCATTTTTTACAGTTATTTTTTTAATTAATCTCCTTCCATCAACCTCACTCAACAATGAAAGCCTTATTTTAAATTATATAACACAACACCTAATTACTCATTTTTACGGGCATTTGGGTGTACCTGTTATCCTTTCATGCATCTGTACAACTCCACAAAGTTTATGTTTCATAGTAAAAAAATGCATCTTTCTTTGGTATATCACAAATCATAAAGGGTAGGAATGTTTTGAGCCTATTTTGAAACAAGTGTATGTCTCAAGAAATGTGGTTTTTAATGTGGACAGCCTCCCTGGTGTCGTTGACATAGATCAGTCCAAAAATACTGCATGGGGCGACTGCCCCTAGTCATGTCTCTCTTCAGATTCACTAAATATTCCTCCAAATTTTTGTATCTAAATCATTTTCTAGCCCATCAGCGTCTAACCCAAATGCAGGGTATTCTGAACCTAAAATCATACTTCAATTGCTCAGCTCATATTGTAATTGACGAAGTACAACCCAATTTCCATTCCAGTTATTATGCAGCCCAACTCCAACTTACTTCTCTTGGACCAGTCTCCTCCTGTTAGCCCAGTCGCCCATCCACCACAAGTATGTGCCTAGCAGATTCGGTACCAATCAATCCAAAAATTAGTTCTATTGGGCATGTTCACTCCAGTAAACCCAGATTTTCGTCCAAAAGGTATGGTTCAACCGATTCTACCAATATTCCCTCTGATAACCACCTGGCACCCACTATAGGCCCACCTAACCAAATTTTTGGTATTTTGCCTGATGCACTATCGCTATAGCTAAAGAATCACCCAATCATGTACCTGATCACGTGTCACCACCTGATTCACCCGCATTTGCAATTAATGGATTAAGCACCTAAAAGCCACCGATCCTACTGCCCATGTTGTTTCTCCTTCGGGTATCCCATCTATCCCTCGGCCCTCGGAATAATTTTTCATAATTCCACTAGTCCTCTCACTCGTTCAGAAACGGGCTCTTTAAAGTCTCACACATTTCCTGACTATCAGCTGTAATTTGCCACTAAACTACCCAACAGAGTGCTTTAATTGTAACGATTTCTCGTGAATCCACCTATTAGTTACGAGCTAATTCATCTCCTGAGTTGCGCACTGCAATGAAGGAAGAGTATGGGGCACTAATTGCAAACTCGACCTGGTCTCTTTTTCGCTGGCCTGCAAACCATAACATCATTCAGAATAAGTGGGTTTATAAGAAAACATAGAGATCTCATTGGTTTATTGAGCGTTATAAGGCTCTTCTGGTAACGACCTTACTTGGACAGGATCTGTTCTATAGGCTCGTACCTCTGTCTTGGCTTATAAAAAAAAAGCTCTTCTGGTAGCTTGTGGCTTTGAACAGAGACAAGGCATTAGGTTTAATGAAATATTTAGTGTTGTTATTAAATCTTCAACAATTCGTGTCTTGCTTTGTCTTTTCGTGTAGTTTAACTGGATTGTTCATCAATTGAATGTTTCGAATACCTTTCTGAATGGAGTTCTTCTGGAAGAAGTATTTATGGAATAGCCTAAAGGATTTCTCTCTCTCTACAGGCCAGATTACGTCTGTTGATTGCACGAGGCCCTCTATGGTCTCAACCCCCCGCGCTTGGTATCTCTGTCTATCTCAATGTTTGATTGAGCATGGTTTTGACTCTTCTCCTATTGAGAAATCCGTATTCATGTATCATCAATCAGATGTGCATATTATATGTTTATCTATGTTGATGGCATCCTGATCATGGGCACACACAGGAATCTTATTACTAAACTTGTGTCTCACTTCCAAGCTCAGTTCAAGCTCCATGATATAGGGGACCTTGGGTATTTTCTTGGTATTCACGTTGTTCGTGATTCATTCAGTTAACACCTTCATCAGAGCCGATACATTACTGAGCTCCTTAAGCGTATTCACATGATTAGTGCCAAACCTATGGCATCTCCTTCATAGACTGGTGCACAAGCAAAGGATATCACTGATGATCCTCTTAGTCATACTAAGGCTACATTATATCACCAAACAATGGGGCTCTTCAATAATGTACTTTTACAATACCAGATATGTCTTTTTCGGTCAACCAGTTGTGTCAACACATGCATAAATGCTATGCATCTCACTGAGTACTCCGGTATCTTAAAGGGATCCTTGACTATGGAGTATGGTCTATTAGAGGCACTATTCATCTTGAGGCATATTGTGATACGGAGTGTTTCTTAGTGGGAATCTGATCTTCTAGACAGGAAGAAAAATGTTATTGCAAGGTCTAGTGATGAGTTGGGTTTACACCAAATAATCATGAGTTTTTATCCAACTATTATCTTGTTTCAAGTCCTTTTATGTTGTTTATGTTACCTATTTTACTTGTTTTCTGTGTTTTAGGGGTCACCAATGTGATATATGCAAAAAGGAGAAGAAATTGGCCTGAAAGAGACAAAACGGCAAAAAAAATACACCGGAGGCTAACGTATTTGCAAGTGTACAAAGTCGAAATAAGTAATAAAATAATGAAAACGAGTGTCGAACCATGAAGATTGTATATGATAAGTACCAAAATTAGTGATCTTTACGCAATTTTGACAAATGTTCAAGTGATGGGTTGCTAAACTATAAATGTAACATGAACATACTTAAACATAACAGGACAAGTTATTTTTGGTATTTTTCAGTTTGACAAACGAAATGTAAATGATAACTTCACTTGGATAAAGGATCTAGGGCAATTGACTTTGTCTCTTAGTATTCTTGGAAACTTTCTTTCTCGATTCAACCTTTTAAATCATTTATTTAGTTGTCCACCAGATTTTCTCTTTTAGTTGTTAATCTATCTCGAGTAATAGCCACCCTCACTCAATATGTAAGCATTTATTTCTCGATCTCATACTTTAACATACTGAAGATGATGATTGGCAAATCGAGAAATGAGAGATGAGGGATAAAAAGAGCAAGGCAGTGGTCCCAAAAGTGTAAGTCGTGCTTCTAGACTAGAGACCGCATCGATTTTTTGCGGGAATATGCAAAGCCCTAAACTTAAACATTTGCTTGTCCTCAAGCAAACCACTAAAGCTCATTTAGAATCTTAAGGCAACTCCCATGGTGATACACTTAAACACAAATTTCGCAGCTACACATAGAAACCAATAAATAATGCATCATCACACACGATCACTCCGTACAAGAAAATTGCTCATATCCAAGAAAGTGACAAAGTGGACATGTGGGTCATCCATCTGTGGTGAACATCTCCTCTTAGGTACTAAGATTGAAATTTATCCTACTCAAATGCCCAACCTTTTTCACCACCCTCGCATTTTGCCATGCCAAGGCAGTCAGCGATTGAGATAGCCATTATTTTAAAAGCCACCACATAAACTCTTCATCGAAATTATTCAATAATTTAAATTATTTATAAACATCAAGATGCACTTTTCTTTGCTTTTCCTTGAATAGTTGTCTTGATCTTTGAGTGCACATAAACAAATGCATAGCTATTTGTTGGTTATTTTCTTTCAAGTACACAAGTCAAACAAGTAATAGAATGATGAAAGATGTGTCATACCACGAGGATTGTAGTTGACAAGCACCAAAATTAGCAAGTTTCATGCAATTTGGACATATGAGTTCAAGATTTGTTTACTACTCTACGTAGAAAACATAATAATAATAATAATAATAATAAGAATAATAATAATAATAATAATAATGATAACTAAAATATGTAAAAGAATTACGCACACAAAGTAATTAGAAATGTTCTTGAGTACGGGTATCTAGGGGTAGTGACTTCACCACTTGATGCTCTTGGGAGGTGTTATTGTCAATTAATTTTATTACTTTGTTAACTAGTTGTCTATTGGATTCTCCTTCCTTAGATGCAAATCTCTCTCGAGAATAAACAAACCTGTACGGCATGTAAGCATGCACCTCATAAATGTCACCCTTGAATATACTGCAGGATTTACAATTAGGTAATCCTCACATGGTGGCAATAACCCCATAGACATTCTCATGCTATAGTTATTATTGTTGTTTTTGCCATGCCTAACATAGTTTGTGCCTCTCGGCCTCCCACTATGCTTATTAAATTTACAAATGTTGGCCAGATACAAGCAAATTAGGATGAAAGAACAACAAAACCAAACAACCATATCAACATTATACCAAGCTAAACATTCAACTAATCTCCCGAACTCATCAAGGGTTTCATCACGCCCTAGAGGAGAGTTGTTAGCCCATGCTCAAGGCTTAAGGCATCACAAAATCATATAGTTAAAAAAGTTCATAGTCAACCAAACAAGAAAAACTCAAAGAACTCCCTTCAAACGTTACTCTCCGATGATATCTTCCAAACCCTTATTTCATGAGCAAGAACCAAGACGAGGTACTCTCTTAATGACTTCTTGTCACGCTATATGTCTTATATCATGACAGTAGCTTCCATCGGAAGCTGGGAGCCAAAACGAGGGGTAAGATTGTTTGCCTAGGATATTTCGTGCACTTAGGGTTTTGTAGATTCCTGCCATGCAGAATAGTGATGACCAAGTTGGTGCTGCGACCGGAGTCTTTGGGGTCGAAACCTTTTATTGTATAGCCTTTGTTCTTCATTTCTGGACATTGTTCATAATATTATCAACTCCTATCAAAGAACAAGAAAAGGACGTGAAAAGCATGCAATCCCATTGAAGATAAGCAGATTTAAGCCAAAACATGCTTTTTGGTTTTTCTATTTTTGCTTTTGCTTTTGCCTATCCATCACTTGTCCTGGCTTGTTTAAGCTCAGAGGGGCTACTTCTAGTTGAAGAGTCGTTCGGTATTCCTAGTCAATCAAAAACTTTATAAAGATCAATCCACTTCCATATGGTCCCCACAATGCACCATTTATCAACTCTTATCAGTAAACAATCCTCCCATATTTCATGACACAAGGCACAACAATGCAATGTTCACGGATAAACACAATGCACAATAAGCACATAACCACATGAAGAAGCTTAACTGACAAGTAAGACACAATCGCACTATGACTTAGCAGGTAAACAAAATAGTCCAGATTAATAGAACAAACCAAACAAAAACACAATAGACAGTCAAACAAATAGGCACAATAGCATTAGAGGTACTTGGTGCACCCTTCCCAAAACTTAATCGACACTACCCTCTGTGGAGATAAACAATAAGAAATTAAAAATAGTACTCTCTTGGGGCTTTGAATGTTCCATTCAGAATGAATCAGACTAATAGGTGTGCCCGAGTGAACGGGTGGAGCAATGGTGTCACTAGAAATTGGAGGGCTCATGTTTCTTTCATGAGGACTATGTTGGAGTGCATGGCATAGTGATTGACAGGACACGACTCAAGAAATTCAGGGTCGTAGACTACAGGTTATAGAATTTGTGCTTCAACACCATTTAGTGTCTCGGATGGCATCTTTTTTCTTGTTTATCTTCCAACCACTCACACCTGAATCTCAGCAAAAATTCCAATTAGTGTGTCCTCTAATAGATCTTAAACATAAGCAAGTAAAATATCTAGTAACAATTACAACTACTACGTAAAATCTACTACACCCAAGCAAGTATATACTAACTCCTACCAAACTTAAAGTTCATCACAGTTAAAGAAGTAGGTACAATAATGAATAGAAGAGAGAAGGAAGAACATCCCTGGTTGGACAAAAAGGTTTGGGTTGCCTCCCAAGAAACACTTCTTTAATGTCACTAGCTTAACATCAAGTTCCTTCGATCTTTAAGGTGAATGGCGTCTTTGTCATTCACAACACCACTATCAAGACAGGGCTTCAACCACTGACCATTCATCTTGAACAAGTTTCTTTTGATTGTTTAAGTGTTTCCTCAAGGAGACATTGAAATTTCTCACTCCCTTAACGGACAATGGTGGTGGTAACTTGACAATCACTTCAATCTTGACTCTATCCACTTTAATTTTCAAACTTGACCTTGTGTTCCAGAATAATTCCTTCCATAGGGATAGGTGAATGCTGTCTTTTCTTTATTTTCCAGGGAAATAGAGTTCTAGTTGTAACCTGAGTATTCATCAAGATAGCAATAAAATTTATACCCTGAAAGTCTCTTTTCTTAATGATACATTGTATCGGGTTGATCCAACTGTAGTCAAAAATAGGGTACACAACCCCGACATCCAACAACTTCAAAATGCATGGAGTTGGTGCAAGCATTAACTTTTATGAAAATAAACTTATCTACCTTGACCAAGTCATCTTAAATGATGCCTCTTGGATGCTTGATAGAGCGATCGGCTAAATAAAAAGAAATGGTTGTGGTTCGAGCTTCACCTAGTCCAAGTTTCAGAAAAATTGATAAGGCATCAAGTTAATACTTTCACCAAGATCACACAATGCTCTATCAAAAGTAGAAATGCCAGCAGAGCAAGGAATAGTAAAACTCCCGGGATCTTCAAGTGGTTGGATGCCAAGGTTGGATTGACAGTGCCCTGGGGGTTCACTTATGTGGTGCTTGGTAAGTGATAAGCTAATTTTATACCGACTTAATGGTGACTTTTATGCTTGAAACCAGCTTATCTTCAAGGGTTAGAGATGTACTTCATACCTATTTTTTTTTGTTTTTTGCTAGGATTTGATGAATGTGTACACAAATTGAGAAATAGAAGATAAAAGATCCGAATCTCAAGGTTGTGGCCCCAATTTAAAAGTAATAACTCCAGTATGGAAACCACAAGTGCACGACGGCGGGAAGTGAAAAACCCTAAGTGTATAAGAAATTATAGGTTGGCCATTTTGCCCTTATTGAATCCAAGCTTCCGATGGAAGCTATCCCTCAAGATATAAAGCACTCTCTTGACATCTAGTCAAATCATCTATCATTCTTTGACTTAGAATCATGCAAGGGAATCTTGGAGGAAGGAAGAGAAACTCTCATCTGAGAGCTACGATCCACAAGGGGGTTTCTTGTTTCGCTTTTGTTTCGAGCAAGATGAACTCTATTTATACATGTTTATGTAAAGCTAGTGCCATGAGCATGGGCTAGAACCTCTTTCTAGGGCATGATGTAGCCCTTGGTGAACTTGGAAGTTTATTTTGAACGTTCAACTTTTTGATGATTTGTTGATGTTGTTTGGTTTTATTGTGCATTCTCCATAACTTGCATGTATCTGACCAACATTTGTAAGTCAACTAAGCATAGTTGGATGTCGAGAGACAAAAACAATGTTATATTTGGTAAATCTAACACTAATTTCTATAGCATGAAAATGTCTATGGGATTAGTGCTACCGTGAGAGGACTTCCTAAGTGTAATGCCTTCGGTATGTTCAAGTGTGAGATCGAGAAGTGAATTCTTACATATTGAGAGAGGTGTGCTATTACTCGAGAGAGATTAGAAACTAAAAGAGAAAAATCCGGTAGACAACTATATAAATGATTTGAAGGATAAATTGAACAAGAAAATCTCCAAGGACACTAAGTGGCAAAGTGAATTGCCCTAGATCTCTTACCCAAGAGAAGTTATCATTTACATTACATTGGTTAAAAATGAAAACTAACAAAAACATGCTTAATGACTTGTTATGTTTAAGTATGTTCATATTGTACTTGTAGTTTAGCAACCTATCAATTAATCATTCATCCAAATTGCATACTTATTAATTTTGGTGTTTATCATCTACAATCCTCATGGTTCAACACTTTTCTTATCACTTTATTAATTGTGCGATTTGTACACTTACAAATATAGTTAACAATTTTTTGGAGTCGTTGTCAAAGATTGTTTAGTTTTGATAATGTCAATACAAGCGAGTTTTTAACTAGATTGAACTTTTTATTTTACTTGCATTTCAATAGTAAGTTGTGCATGAACCATTTTGAAGGTGAAACTTCAAGCTTGGGAGATCAGGAGATTTAAAGGACTTTTCGAGAAAGAAGGAAAGCTCAAAGAGAGGTACAAAGACAACAAAGAAATATGGCAGATGTTAGTGATTAGCCGTAGCACCAAATAAGGATGATAGACCTATGGAGGATTTTGCTCTCCCTCAAGTTGAGGAGGAGGCCCTATCATCCAAGTCAATAATTTTTAGTTGAAGTCAGTCACAATCTAGTTATTGCATCAACATTCTACGTATGGTGGCTCATCTACTAAGGATCCAAACTCACATATGCATGCATTTATTAAAATTTGTAATACTCTAAAGAATGCTAGAGTAAGTCAAGAAGTCATTCGGCTCAGGCTCTTTCTCTTTTCTCTTCGAGACAAGCCAATGGGATGACTATATTCTTTACCATCAGATTCCATCCGTACTTTGGATGACTTGATGAAACAATTTTTGATCCAATTCTTTCCACCCTCGATGACTGCAAGAATCCTGAGTGAGATTACTTCTTTCAGACAGCGAGATATGGAGTCCTTGTATGAAGCATAGGGATGTTTCAAAGATCTTCTTGGGAGCTTCCCTAACCATGGTTTGCCACACTGGAGAGAATGTCGCGCATTCTAATGGGTTGGAGGGTACAACGCAGAGATAAATTGATGCAGCAACCAATGAAGAAGTCTTATAATGAGACTTATACTCTTCTACTTCAAGCCATGGCCCAAAACTGCTATCGTTGGCCGAATGAAAGAGAGGATCACAAGAAACACAACCGGAAGGTATGACATTGACAAGGTTGATGCACTTGCCGCCACAATGCATGCTATGAATACAAAGATTGAGTTGTTGGTATCCCAAGGTCTTTCACCAAGACCTGTTATGGTGGTGCAACAGCTATCCTGCAAAATATGTGGGGAGTTCATCCCTGAGAACAATGCCATGAGAGAACCTCAATGGATAACGTCCTAATGGAGCAACGAAATTGTGTGGAAAACCAACAGAGATATTCCAACACATTTGAGCGAAATAACTTCAACCCAAGAAGAAATAATCATCCAAATTTTTCTTAGAGCAATAACCAACATGTTCTGAATCCTGTTTTCCATTGAATGATTCTGTCCCTCCAACGTTGAGGATTGGCAAAAAAATGAAAGCATGGAAAGAAAAACTCTCCCGACGAACGCCTCCTATCTACAGTAGATCTACCTTCGCGAACCTATCTTCTTCAACTAGTTGACCATCCAAAACAACCTGAAATTGGCCACAGATCACTAGTATCCGGACGCCTACTTCCTGGGAAGGCTCCACGCGCCTTGGGACCTCAAGTTTTTAGCTCACTTCACCTTCTGTTGTCCGTACATGTGAAGGTATCTCGCTGAAGGAATTGTGAATGTTGTCCTAAATCAGTCTCCCTCATGCTCTAAACCATTCCATCAGTGGCCTACAAATTGTATATGTGGAGTCTACCACCACAACAGCAAAAGAGGCTGCGACGAGCAACCTTACGAGCGGGTAAGCAACCGCTGGAGGAAAATAAAACTAAGAAGAAATCAGCATGCTCTTATGCTGATGATGTACTCTCCCAAAATCCTAGGCCGGTGCATGACCATCTTGGTCCCCAAAAACATGCAGGTGAATGGAGGTAGTATCCCAGGTCACTCACCTACTACATCACAAACTTCCCGAAGAACTGTGACAGAGAATGCCTTCACTATGCGCTAAGTAGTTAGGGAAGGGTGCATGCCCTAAAGATTGCTAGAAAATTGAGTCACAATGGACATGCTTTTAGTTTTGTGGAGTTTGTTGGCCCTCATGATGTTACTATCATGCTGAGACAACTAAATGAGGTCTAGATTGATAAACTTAGACTGCAGGCCAATGTAGCATTGTATCCTTAACCACATGTAGCACCCGACCCCACCCTAGAATGTAGTACAAATGTCATCTAGACTTTTGCCTCTACTAGCCATTGCTAAGGGAAGGTAGTGATGGGAAAAGCTATCAAATTACCACCCCAACCGCCCCTGAATCATTCTAAACCAATATATTTAGCCAATTCAGAAAAGGGATATAAGCCCAGGAACCCCCCTGTAAAAAAAAAAAGAACAAACGATGCATATTGTTACAGATCCTAAGCAACCTCTCTGGCTTAAGCTTGGTTATGTTGGTACATTGAGATGCAATGTTGGATGGAAAAAGATTCAAATGGCCCTTAAGGCAGCGGGTTATTTAAGTACTATAGTCAGTCCTATGTCTCACACAAGATCCTGTTGTGGAAAGAGGTAGCTCATGAGCTAGTTACCTTGTTGAAAAATGACTCGGAGTGGTTGTTAACTATGTTGAGTAATATATGCTTGTGGTCACATGAGAGTACAATGCCAGCTTGTCTTAGATAGATTAAAGGGTTTGGCTTACCACTGCAGTACTAGACTGAACAAGTGATGGAACTGATTGGCAGGAAAATGGGCACTTGCATCAACATTGATGAGTGTACCACCAACCACTGTTTCCTTAAAGCTGCCCAACTGTTGATTCAAACGGATTGGGGAATCAAGATACCATCTGAGATTAGGTTGACCATGGATGTTAAAGCACTGATACTCCATATCAGGGAAGTAGGTCTTGAAAAATTTTCCCAGAGACTCTGGCATGATCTAGATGACTCTT
This sequence comes from Pinguicula moranensis, assembly GCA_028565015.1. Classification (NCBI taxonomy): domain Eukaryota; kingdom Viridiplantae; phylum Streptophyta; class Magnoliopsida; order Lamiales; family Lentibulariaceae; genus Pinguicula; species Pinguicula moranensis. Next base: position 15,537 of record JAOWBN010182711.1, read on the forward strand.
ACTCTTGCCCTAGTTAATCCCCTTGCACTAGTGTATCAACAGATGATACAAGTACAAAGAAACCCGGTGTAACAGCTCAGCTACCTACAGAAACTGGAGCCCCCTCTGTGACTAATTCCCCCCATTACAGGTGGGGAACATACCTACTCCAGTTGATAATCATGGGGTACATAGAAGACATAGCCCACATACTAGAAGCCAAACAAGGAGCGTGAAAGGGATAAAGCATAACCAGGCAATACAAAGGGATTGGGTTGATCAATTATCTCCAACACAAAACTCACAATGCACAGCAACCCAACCAGACTTACCAAGTTGTGACCTACCAAAGGGAAGCCTTAGTGATGAAGCAGACTCCATCATGGCAGTTGTTAGGAAGTTGGGGCTTTCTTATGGAACTAACTCGGTTGAGGTTCACCATAGGATAACGAAAATGAACAGCCAACTGCGTAGATCCAGGAGACTACCTACCCCTTGTAACAACAATAAAGGAGGAGATCCGTTGTCCTTATGAAAGTCATAACATACAATTCTAGAAGCTTATGTAGCCCAAAGAGGAAGAAAAGAGTCAGAGGACTCCTTGCTGCAAAAAAAATAGACTTCATCAGCCTGCAGAAAACAAAATTAGATTTTGTCAACAAACAAGTATGGTCCATAATCCTATCATGGTTGCAGGTAGAGGGGGCAGTCTTGAACACAACTGCCGCAGACCTACATAATTTCCTAGAACTAAAACCATTTGGAGCCAATAAAGATGTTTGGACATCAATCTGGCTAACCAAAACCTGGTTCCTGTGGAAAGCCAAGAACCAAACTCACTTTGAGAGTAAGGACATACAGATGGATAACATCCTGTAGATCAATCAAAAAGCTACCTAGACCTGGACAAAGGCTAAATACCCCTCTTACCCATATTCCTTAACTGACTGGTTACTCAATCTCACATCCTGCATTGAGTTTTAATGTGTCTAGTACTATGACATTTGAAGCAGGGTTGGACAGGTAAGCCCTATGGCACACTGCTCAAAAACTGCGAGCAGGAAACGGACTAGCCAACAGGAGGAACATTTTTCCAAAACCACTCCACGGCATATCAGGAAGTATCCCTAAAACTCTACTTGCTCAGCATCTTGTGACACACTTACTCCCTTCACTGTGTCATCATGGTACAGGTACATGTGAAGAATCACAAGGGAACCATTCACCCCGCAAATATGCAATATTGATATATAAAAGGCGTGTCCCATCATCCATATTGATCCAAATCAGACTCAAATAGTCTGCATTTATTATGTATAAAGTCGCCTCATCAACATCCCCAAACTTGAATCATTATTTGTCCTCAAGCTAACAGATCTAAATAAAAACTTAAGTGCACAATGAGGATGCGTGTGGAAAAGTGGACACTTAATTACGAGTCTTGTAACTTCTTCTGCTTATAGTCATTACAAACTTTAGTGTTACTACATACATAGAGGTGTCAATCACGGCCAAAACTATGGAGGGTTTCTCGCTTTCAGGTCAGGTCCCTTCTTCAAACTTAGACTTACAGATTTTTTCCTCCAAACTTTTCTTCAGTTTATTTTTCATCTCTCTCACTTTTTGCCATGCTAAAATGGTCAACAATTGGGATAGACATTATTTTGGAAGCCAATACATACTCCTTCCATTAGAGTCATACATTAGACCCGAGGGTATTTACTTACCAAGAGTACTATATACATCAAAATGCTCTTCTCTTCTTTTAGTATGGGATAGTTACCTCTATCCTTGCATGCATAGAAGCAATTACTTAGGTACCCTTTGAGATACAGAATATAATTTATTTTCTCTTTATTTTTGTTTTTCTGGTTTTCTTCGTTAAGTTTTGCTTTTGCTTTTTCCTATCCATCACATGTCCCAATCTTGTTTTAGGCTTAGAGGGGTTACTTTTGAACCGAAAAAAAGTGTTTAGTCTCAACCTAAAGTCGGATACCTTCCCCAAAATAAAACTTTCTTCCCAAAATTACTTCCCCCAGTTCTATCCTTGGCCGATTTCTCTTATGCATTAGATGTTGTTCTATTCTGTAAAACTCTTTTTTTTAGTATGGTAATGACCATAAAAGTAGAAGGAATAAAAAGTACGTAAGTAGAAACATGTACATAGACCAAAACATACGAGGTTCAATTCAAAAGATCAGCAGTAAAGCAAAGAAATGCAAAAGGTTCAAAGTTAAGCAAATAGACGTTCATCAGTTTGTTAATTCCCCCATCCCCAAACTTAGCATTCACTGCCCCAACTGGATAAAGAAATTAGGAGTTCAAGAAATACTCCCCTGAAGGCAGGCAGAGTCATACTTCATTAAGAGTCTGATCCCAACAAGTTGTAGATGTGTGCCCCATCGTCAACATCCTCATCCTCATTTGCTTTCTCGTCCTCCGCCTCCTCATTGTCCTCTTCTTCTTCATCGCCAGTACCAGTGGCTACCTCACTTGATGGTGCAGATGGAGTAAAGGTCGGTGGAGGTGGCAGTGGGATGATAGGATATTGCACACCCTTCATTGTGAACATCAACATCAAATATTTGTACACTGCGGATATGCAGAGGTAAGACTGGTCCACAAAGGTCTCCCACTAGTCCAGATATGGCAGCAACTGTTGGAGGCATGACTGGTGCTGGCTTCTTGAGCTTATGGCCCAGAGTTGGTACCTGCAAAGGAGTGATAGGCGCAACAAATTTCACAAGTGTGGCCTCAGTCTTGTGTCCTCGGCGGTTAGAGTAACCGCCCAATTTTCTTATCAATGTAGGACTGATATCCCGAGCAGGAGGAAATTGCTTCTCATCCTCAACCAAGGCTACCCTAGCCTTCAGACACATAGTGGTGATCAATGAAGGTAAGTGCAGTGAGTTTGTCGCTTTTGTAGGGCAGCCAGACTCTCCATAATATCTTTGTAGATGACTTTCCCCACATCAATGCTTAGGCCAGTTTCAATGGCATAGATGAGTAGCAGTCGCTTTAGCTTGATGTCCCCTGTATTGGTGGTTGGCATCATTCTGATACATATGAATAAGTGCCAAATAAGGACAGTGGCATGACAATTTGACTTGTTAACTCCCAATTCAATCGGTTTGGTTCCAGTGGACATCTTCCAAGTCATTCCCTGAGAATATAGATATTCAACCGCATATGCCAAATCAGTGTATCCCCCATTGAACTTTAAGAACTCATCTTCACTTAGGCACACAAGATTATGGGTCTGATTTATTTCTGTCAGGCAATAAGACACCCGAATCCCCCTAACATAAACTTTGGAGTCATTCATGATAGCTAGGTTTGCATAAAATTTCCTTACAAAATTTGGTGTATGCTCAGGTGGAGTTCTAAGGAATTTAGTCCAATAACGATCCTTAACAACTTTACTAATGGTGAGCATGCATCCTGCAGAAAAATCCCTCTCCCGAGTCACATCCAACACATCCACAATAGCATCAAAGAAATATTTGGCAATGGTATTTTCAAACTTCTCAGTAACACCAGATTTAGTAAGTTTTGCAAAGTTTTGCATTCTGAGGCATGTTTCTAAACTTAGAAAGTATGGGAGAAATGAGTTCGAGTGAGCTGTTACTTACTGTGAAGTACCGTAAAAGACTTGCGCTCAGACAATTTTTGGGTTCTGTAGTGATCCAAACTACACAGTTGAGCCAAGAGGATGATGTCGTTTAGGGTTAGTAGCTGTCGAAAATTGAGTTGCTTCTTATGGCGGGACAACTGCCGTGTTCTTATACCGGGACCTGAGTGGGCCTCTAATTTATCCGTGGCCATTACTGTGGCCTTTATTGGGCCGAACGTGGGTGAATAGAAATTAACGGCCCATTGTGGTAACTGTGCATAAACTAGACGTGCTGATCATGGGGCATTGAATGAGAAATTGGAGCTTCTTCTTTTATTTCCTGCTCCATTATGATTTTTGCTTGATCTTCTGGTGATTATGTATTAGTAGGTCACCCTGTAAGATATACCAAGAGATGTTATCTTGTGATGATTAATCAAAACATATATAAAATTAACTCAACATTTTTAATGGATATAGATACTAATAACCGTCACTGGGGAACTTATAGCTCAATTTAATGGTTGTGGCTCAAATTAAAAAGAGAAAAATTCTCATACTCCCTCAATGATTGGTGGCTACATCCTGCGGCATGCTTATAGTTATAGCATCAACAAAAGAACTACTAACAATCCAGAAAGTGTTTGGTACAACATATCAGATCCTGGCTCTATAATAGATGAACAAAGAAGCAAAATACTTTGATCCTTAGCGAGGCAAATAGAACATGATGCCCCTACAACATGACATATTGGCTACTACATCCTTCATCTTGTCTGTTCTTCACTGCTTAAAAATGGGAATCAAAGAATAATCCCATAAGTAATTAGGCTATCAAGCTAGCAAGGTGATCTATCTACCAGTCCTAGTGATTGATATGTTGAGAGCTATGACTCCTGTATCCCATCATATCAATGTTTGCAGGCTGAGCTGAGCAAAGCTCATAGTTATGACTCATGCAAAAGGCTAATAAGCTGATGCCTTTAGAGCAAGCTGAGTTGTGTACCAGAGCTGGCTCTTGTAAGTTGACAATAATGAGGCCTATAGAGGCATGTACCAGCAAAATCTGACGTTCTAAGGCAACCAGAAAAGCTAAAAGTTCGGATCAATGTTGCATTAATCTCATTTTTAGAGTATGTGAAAGTCAGACAGGTGATGATTGTAGGTGAAACTATAATAGTGCGGATGCCACATACAGACAGATGAAGCCTAGTTTGAGGGATTTGTTCTGGTGCTTGCACAACCACAATCCAAGCTTTACCAGGGGAGTTTGAACTCTATGAATGTGCTTTTAATTTCTTTCTTCTTTATACTTTCTATTTTTTCTTTCGCATTTGTACATAAAATTTATTTTCTTCATAATGAATTTTTGCATAACAAAAAATAACATGTTCTAAATCCTACAACTCGGATTTATGCGGAGCCACAACCTCGACCTCTGAGGCCACCTCACAGGTCTCCTAATGACGACCTCATAATGTAGCTGGCCCCAACCACCAAGAGCTGTCAAGACCTGATAGCGCAGCTGACCACGACCTCAAGTAATTTCATGCAGGAAACTTGAACTAACTTCAAAGACTAGTCTGTAGCTATAAGAAATTTGGAGGCTCAAGTTGGGCAATTGGCAAAGCAGCTTTCTAAAAGGCCACCATGTATCTTAACAAGCCCAAGGAGCATTGTCAAGTTGGAACCTTGAGAAATGGAAAAGAGTTGTAAAAAAATCCAAGACATGTTCTTGTATCAAAGAAAAAGGCTGATCAAAATTTGATGGAGCCATTGCCTAAACTGGATGATAAGCAAATACCACTAATTCCCTTCTCTCAAATGTTGAAACAAAACAAGCCAGACAAGTAATTTCAGAAGTTTCTTTATGTTTTCATGAAACATCACAATAATATTTCCTTTCCTGAGGCCTTGGAGCAAATGTCATGTTATGTCAAATTTACGAAGGACATCTTGTCCAACAAAAGGAAGTTTGAAGATTATGTAACAATGGCTCTAACAGAAGAATGTAGTGTCATTCTTCAAAAAAAATGCCACCGAAGTTAAAAGATCCAAGGAGTTTTATTATTCCATATTCTAATGGAAATTCCACTTTTGATAGAGCGTTGTGTGATTTAGGTGCAAGTATTAATTTAATGCCTCTTTCTATTTTTCAGAAAATGGATAAGGGAATGCTTGTCCAACAACCATATCTTTGCAATTGGCTTATTGTTCTATCAAGCACCGTAAAGGAATCGTTGAGAATGTCTTAATCAAGGTTAACAAATTCAACTTTCCAGCTAATTTCATCATTCTGGATATGGAGGAGGACTGAGATATTCCTATTATTTTTGGGAGACCATTCTTAGCTACTGGAGGAGCCTAAATTAATGTCCAAAGAGGTGAGCTAGTACTGCGTGTCCAAGGAGAAGAGGTCAAATTTAATGTGTTTCAAGCCTTGAAACACCCAAACCTTTAGGAGAATCGTTCAAGTATTGACTCCTCTTATCACATGCCTTTTGAAGGATATGAGTACCATAGAGATGTTCTGGAAAACAATTTGGTGAGTGAGAGTCCCAACATACTAGAGGACCCTATAGTCAAGGAATATGTTGAATGGTTGGAGGCAAACGAACCACAAAATAAAAAGAATTTTGAGGATTCAGGAGAGAGGCCAGCACCTCAAGTGAGCTATGTTGAACAGGAATCTACCCAGGGGTTAAAGCCATTGCCCACACATTTAAAATATGCATTTTTGGGCTCGAGAAACACATTGTCAGTCATTATTTTGAGCACCTTATCCCAAATGGAGGAAAAAAGTTTGTTGCGAGTGCTTCAGGAGAATAAATGTGCCAGATGGTGGACCCTAGCCGACATTAAAGGCATTAGTTCATCTTTGTGCATGCACAAAATTTTATTGGAAGAGTGCATCAAAACCTTTATAGTTGCTCAACACCAATTGAATCCAGTAATGAAAACGTTGTGTGGAAAGTGATTCTGAAATGGTTAGATATCGAGGTTGTGTACCCCATCTCAGATAGCATTTGAATCGGTTCAGTTCAATGTATCCCCAAAAAGGGTGGTATGACCGTGGAGGCTGACAACAACAATGAATTATTCCTAAAAGAACTGTAATTGGATGGAGAATTTGCATGGATTATATAGAGTCTTGAATAAGGCCACGAGAAAGGATCACTATCCATTACCTTTTATTGATCAAATGTTGGATTGACTGGCAAGACATAAATTTTATTGCTACCTTGATGGTTACTCAGGCTATAATCAAATATTTATTGGCCCGGAGGATCAAGAAAAAACAACAATCACCTGCCCTTATGGTACATTTGCATTCCGTCGCATACCCTTCGAGTTATGCAATGCCCCAGCCACTTTTCAGAGATTCATGATGTCCATATTTTCAGATGTGGTGGATTGGATCATAGAAGTGTTTATGGATGACTTTTTTGTGGTTGGATCCTCATTTGAGAGTTGTTTACGCAATCTAAATATGGTATTGGAAAGGTGTAAGGATACCAATTTAGTGCTAAATTAAGAGAAATGTCATTTCATGGTTCAGTAAGGAATTGTTTTGGGACACAAGGTGTCAATTTGGGAATTGAAATGGATAGATCCAGGATTGAAGTCATAACCAGGCTACTCGTCCTTGAAGAGAGTTCGAAGTTTCTTAGGCCACACGGGTTTTTACCGAAGATTCATTAAAGATTTCTCTCATATCACTAGATCATTATGCAAACTTCTTGAAAAAGAAGCACCATTCAACTTTCAATATGCTGAAGGAAAAACATAGAACCACCCCAATTGTTGTCGCACCAAATTGTGAGATGCCCTTCGAAATTATGTGTGATGCAAGTGACTATGTTGTGGGAGCTGCGCTTGGGTAACGTAAGGAGAAGGACTTTCAAATCATATATTATGCATGCAGAACTATGAATGTCCCTGAATTAAATTTTGCCACCACTGAGAAGTAGCTTTTGGCAATAATCTTCGCATTCAACAAATTTCGGTCGTATGTCATCGCAAGGTTTTGGTATAAACAGATTACTCCACGATCAAATATCTCAAGGTAAAAAAGAATGCAAAACCTCGATTAATCCGATGGATTTTATTGCTACAAGAATTTGATGTGGAAAACAGAGATAAGAAGACTTTGAAAATTTAGTGACAGATCACTTATCTTGTCTAGAAGTGCACGACCAAAATGTGATCGAATTTGAGAAACTCCGTATGAATGACAACTTCCCATATGAAAGATTATTGGTGGTGCAAGAAATTAAGGATCCATGATATGCAGATTTTGTGAATTACATTGCATGTAAGGTAATCCTCCCAGGATTATCTTACAAGCAAAAGAAAAGATTTTTCTCTCAAGTAATATTTTCTTTGGGATGAACCTATCTTATACAAGTTTTGAATAGACCAAGTAATTCGAAGATGCGTATCTAAAGAAGTAATTCGTGCAAGGGATGCTTGGAGGATGGAAGCAAAACTCTCATCCAAGAGCTACGATCCACAAGGGGGGTTCTTGTTTCTCTTATATTTTCGAACAAGATGAACTCTATTTATACGTGTTTATGTGAAGCCCTTGCCATGAGCATGGACCAGAACCTCTTTCTATGGCATGATATAACCCTTGGTGGACTTGAAAGTTTATTTTGAATGTTTAGCTTTTTAGGGATTCGTTGATATTGTTTGGTTTTATTGTGCATTCTCCCTAACTTGCATGTGCCTGGCCAACAATTATGAGTTCACTAAGCATAGTTGGAAGTCAAGAGACAAAAACTATGCTATGTTTGGTCAAATTAACGCTAATTGCTATAGCAGAGAATGTCTATTGGATTAATACTACCGTGAGAGGATTTTCTAAGTATAATGCCTTCGGCATGTTCAAGTGTGAGATCGAGAGATGAATGATTACATACTCGAGAGAGATTATCAACTAAAAGAGAAAAATGTGGTAGACAACTAAAAAAATCATTAAAATGATAAATTGAAGAAGAAACTCTCCAAGGACACTAATGGTGAAGTCTATTGCCCTAGATATCTTACCCAAGAGAAGTTATCATTTACATTTCGTTGGTTAAAACTGAAAACTACCCAAACATGCTTTTGACTTGTTATGTTTAAGTATGTTCATATTGCACTTGTAGTTTAGCAACCTATCAATTAATGATTCGTCTAAATTACATTAAACTCACTAATTTGGTGTTTATCATCTACAATCCTCATGGTTCGACGCTCTTCTCGTCACTATATTACTTGTGCAATTTGTACACTTATAAATATAGTTAATAGTAAGACACCCGATGGCCTTTCATAAAGCTGCTTTGCCAATTGCCCAACTTGAGCCTCCAAATTTCTTATAGCTCCAGACTAGTCTTTGAAGTTAGATCGAGTTTCCTGCATGAAACTACTTGAGGTCGTGGACAGTTGCACTATCAGGTATTGACTACTCTCGGTGGTCGTGGCTAGCTAAGTTATGAGGTCATCAATGGTTGACCGGTGAGGTGGCCTTAGTGGTTGAGGTTGAGGTTACACAAAACTATGGGTTGTAGGATTAAGAACATGTTGGTTGTTGCTCTAAGAAATATTTGTATGATCAATTCTTTTTGGGTTGAAATTGCTTAGCTCAAATGTTTTGGGATACCTATATTGGTTTCAAATATAATTCAATTGTTACATTGGGACATTATCCATTGAGGTTCCCTTTTGGCATTTTTTTCGGGGATGAACTGCCCACATATTTTGCAGGACAACTGTTGCACCATCACAACATGTCTTGGTGAAATCCCTTGGGATACCAACGTCTCAATCTCTGCGTTCGTAGCATACATTGTGGCAGCAAGTGCATCAACCTTGTTAATGTCATACCTTCCGGTTGTTTTCTTGTGATCCTCTCTTTAATTCGGCCAACGATAATAGTTTTGGGACATGGCTTGAAGTAGCAGAGTATAAGTCTCATTACAAGATTCTTCATTAACGTTCCATTGGCTGTTGCATCAATTTCACTCTGCGTTGTACTCTCCAACCCATTAGAATGCGCAACATTCTCTCCAGTGTGGCAAACCATGGTTAGGGCAGTTCCATGTCTCGCTACCTGAACGAAGTTATCTGACTCAGGATTCTTGCAGTCATTGAGGGTGGGAAGAATTGGATCAAAAATTTCTTCCTCAAGTCATCCAAAGTGCGGATGGAATCTGATGACAAAGATTGTAGCCATCTCCTTGCCTTGTCTCGAAGAGTAGAGGGAAAGGGCTTGAACTGAATGGCTTCTTATCTTTCTACAGTATACTTCAGAATGTCACAAATTTCTACAAATGCAAGCACATGCGAGTCTGAATCCTCAGTAGATGAGCCACCATATGTAGAATGTTGCTACAATAACGAGATTGTGAATGAATTTAACTCAAAATTATTGGCTTGGATGACAGGCCTTCAGATAGATTAGGGCTTCCTCCTCAGCTTGAAGGAAAGCAAAATCCTCCATAGATCCATCATCCTTAGAAATGAAAGTAAAATAACTGAAATAAAAAGTCTAATCTAACTAAAAACTCACTTAGTATTTCTTTTTTTTTTATAAGCCAAATTTATAAATAGGGTAAAGTATATGTACAAGGAAATAAAAACAAAGCGAGAAACAAAATAAATATTTACAGGCCTAAGACAAGGCATAACATAGATTGAGTGATGAGTCTATAATAGTGTAGTCGGTGTTTGATTCCTTGCTCATGTACTATCCATCCCGTCCTTCCGTTATGCCTTCCATTATAGCTAAGGGTGCGAGTGTGTAGCTCTCATAACGTCATGAAAGCACCAGCATCTCAGCATTCAGTTCATCGCCGCCATTCACTCTTCACCAAGTCTGGATGTCATGACTATTAACTTATCGATAATCTTTTTTATAGGACTATCGGTACATAGCTCGTTCCAGCTTGGTGAGCTATCCCTGTAATATATGAAAGGTACAGCCGGTTGGTTTGAATAAGAAAGTTCACTTGCAAGAGAATCATCCAGCCTCTTACATCCTCTATTCTCATCTCCTTCTTTGTTCCTATTCTTCATGCCATATCTTTGGATTACCCTTCTGTTCTGGCGGGCTTAATATTTTATGGCTCCTTCTTTGTTGCATCTTGATCCGTGAATGGTCAGGTAGCATGCTTTCTTTGTTCCTATTCTTCATGCACAAGATGCTTCTCATTGATGGGATTTCATATGAGAGTTCTTGTGGCTTGTTTATGGATATTCCTTTCTTCTGAGATTTTTGAAACTGCAGAGCAATGGTCAGGTAGCTGCCTTCCTTGTTGCATCTTGATCCGTGAATAGTTAGGATGTTCAGCACCTAGCCTTTATAGTATTGTTGCCAGAGCCATTTTAGTCTGTTAGTGGAGCAGTCGTGGGGGAAGTTTGTGACAAAGAAAGTTACATTCGCTGGACCTTTGTTAGGATGAGGTCTCCAGTCGTGCGTGTATCGGCCGTAGATCCTTTACACCTAATGCCTCAGCGAAGGTTTTCTTCTGGCTTAACTTATATTGAGAAGAAGAGTAAGACATAATTTCTTTCTCGGCACGGACTGCAGCTCGGTGCATCTTCTTTAATTGGTGGGGTGGGATCTGCCAGTGAGTCAGTGAGTTCATGTTTGGGGGCAAAGGATGGAACGGTGAGTGTGAGCGTGTGTGCGTGTGTGAGCGTCTGAAAACGTAATCTCCCCAGGCACCAAAAGCAAGCCCAGGGAGTAGTTTCGTTAGAGAGGGAGGGCTGTCTACTACTCGGTGGAAGTTGTCGGTGGGTTCATCGGAGTGGAAGGGTAAAGGAGATGGGGATTACTGTTCATCGGTGGGTTCATCGATAAGTGGTTTTAACTATTCTAGCAGATAGGAGTGGAAGTGTTTGTACCAATAGGGGTCACAGACTTCCCCTTGGCTTACTTGGTGGGTTCGGACTTCGGTTTTTCCCACTTGGTGGTGCTATCTTTACACAAACTCGTGGAACCTATGGGGTTGCTTCGCCGGGTGCCCTTCCTCTATATAATGTTGTAACTCCACCACATCGTAAATGTCACGGTTAAGACCGTGTAAGAATCATGCCATGGTGGCTTCCCTATCCTCCACATTCGCCTGGATCATGGCGATCTCCATCTCTTTGTATTACTCCTCCACATTCCTTGATCCTTGCTTGAGTCCTTGTAATTTTTGAAACAAAGATCGAAAGTACTGGTTAGGCACAAATCTCGTACATATCATAGCCTTCATATCTTGCCATGTCTCCATCACAGCTTCTCCATATCTCCTCCTCAAATTCATCTCTTGATCCTACCACACTATGGCATAGTCACTAAACTCAATGGCCACAAATTTGACCTTTTGTCACTCGGTGTTGTTGTCGCAATTGAACATCATCTCTACTTTGGTCTCCCACTCCAAGCACAACTCCGTATCGATTTTTTCCATAGAAGGATGGCATCTTCAACTTGACATTCCCTAAATCACCATCACAGTCCCTCCTTGGTGGTTCGGCTCTCCTCCTAGGAAGATCATGTCTCAGCCCCCGTGGTGGGTAGATAAGGCTTCTCCTACCTCCTCGTCCTCGTGGCTCATCACGGTCTTCCTCCTCCTCGGACCACCCCTCAACTTCTTCTTGGATTAGTGGGGCTTGATTCGACTCATGGACCTCCCTATTCTCTAATAGGTCAAGTCGGTCATGTAGGGGCTCGAGCGCTTCGTCCATCAACCTCCTCATTTGGGCTGTGATAGCTTGCACGAGTAACCTTTGGTCTGTGGGTTATGGAAGGTTTTTGGTGCCTTCTTCTTCATTGTTTTGTTGAGACATCTTGTTCCTGCAAGAAAAGAAGTTAGTAGAAAAACAAGTTCCCTTTCCACTCGCTAGTATCTCTCAACAAGGTCTCTCCTCTCGTGTTTGTTCAATTATGGCTTTTCTTTCACTAAAATGAACTCACCCCTTTCGCCATTTTCCACTCTAGAACCTTTCCTTTTCGCCTCTTGTCCAACCCTCTTTGGAACTTAATCCAAGCTTGCTCAATTCTAGCAACGGTCACAACAACCAGAACTCGAGGAAGTAGATTGTTATTCCAAGTGTTGAAACCACACGAAAACTTAAAAAGAAAAAATGGGACAAAGATGATCCTAAAATACTCAAGTGATCTCTTGCCGATTGTTGCTTATTTTGGTCAAGAGAGAGGTTCTCTTTTGGGGTTATTTTCTCTTTTTTTTTTCAAGGATTCGATCGTGCCCCATTGCTTTTGACTTGACCAAATTTTTTTTTTTTTTGGTATAAAAAATCATCATGGAAATTACAATAATGTAAAGATAGATCTACCACAAAGGTAATGACCCTACGGCTAATTTTGAGTCGTGAACCATCACTAGCTGAGCTCTAATACCAAATGATATGAACATAATCAACTTGTGATTAAACCCATGAATCAAATGATGATTCGAGATTGGATCTAAGATTAAACATTGTTGAGTCTTTAACCCTTCACTTATAATGGATGTGAGAACTAAGTTTTCTTGTGTTTCAAAATGTAAATGCCACTAAAACCCAAACCAATCTTTATATAAGTTGTAAAAAGACTAAAGGAAAAACTCCAATTTTGTCTCACAAATACAAGCATAAAACGAATGCGTGTTTCAAATTATAACTAGCCCTTTTATAGAGCACGTAGAAGCCTCCTTAAATGTTCAAAGACGCATGCATGGTTCTTTGGGGAGTCTTGATGGCTTGTTGACTAGAACTTGGTCATGGAACTCTTCTTGCACAAACATGAAGTCCCTCAAGTGCTAGGTTCTAGTCAAAGACGTGTTTCTACCATGTCTTGGACAAGGACCTTCCAACTTCTCATTGAGACAATGTTTGACCGCACCCTTCCACTCACTTGGCTCGAATGGTGTTGAGGACTTTAATGAATCCGTGTGGACCAAGGATTGT
>JAOWBN010182712.1:0-16770 GCA_028565015.1 Pinguicula moranensis
GTGAATGACATCTTCTTGCAAAGGATGCTGGACATCAAGGTCAAACAAAAGGAAAGGAACAAAGTCCTCACTGTCCGCTGGAAAAAGCCACCACCTGGCTGGATAAAATTAAACACGGATGGAAGTTCCTTCGGAAATCCAGGAAACTCGGGCGGCGGAGGAATAGCGAGAGACTCAAATGGAGACATGCTAAAAGCTTACTCACTACATTTTGGTCACGGGACAAACAATGCGGCCGAACTACGCGCTGCAACAGAGGGGATCAAAATTTGTAAGGCGGCCGGATGGTCAAATATAATACTGGAGACAGATTCAAAGCTACTAGAAGGCTGGGTCCTTAGAGGGGCATGCCACATATGGTATCTATGGGATTTTTGGGATGAATTTCAAAAACAAAGAGCGGGAGTAAGGCTGCTGATTCAACATCAGTTTCGGGAAGGAAATGATATAGCCGATTGCATGGCAAAACAGGGAGCCTGTGGTGTGTCGCAATCCTTTAGTAGCGTAGCCATGCTACCTAGAGCAGCACGAGGCATGCTAAGACTAGAAAAGTCGGGACTTCCAAACATTAGAATACGCTAAAGGGGCTCCGGCCCTACAACGACCATGTTTCGCATTTTTCTTGTAAAGGGTCACCGGCCTGATTCGGTGAAACACTTGTTATTTTTATGTTATAATCTCATTTAAAAAAAATGGATGTTGACATTGTTGAAGTGTACTTGGTTTCTAAGACTCAAAAGTAGCCAGGCCATCAATACCCATATTGTTTTCCATCTCTCTCAGTTTGCTCCTGCAAGGGTGAGCACCATAAATTCTTCCAGGCTTGATAATTGTGCGTTGTCCGTTGTGATCTTTAACCAACTTTTTACCTTTTTCCCACAGTGATTTGCTATGTTTGCAGTCTTGGAGAATATGTTTTTCATCTTTCGGTTCTTCTTTGCATAGCGGGTAGTCTGGCGGATGGTCAGCTCCTATTACTCCCCGCATATTTTTCTTAGTTTCTCTTATATCAGACGCCATGAAAAGATCCACACCAACTATGGGATGTATTTGTTCTATACCTTTTTTAGCTGTTGCGTTACTTCTTCTTGGTATAAGTTTGGTGACTTAACTAGGATAAGTTTGGTGGCCATCTGTACTGCTAGAATTTGCATATAAATCCTGCTCATTTTCCTGCAGGTGTACATCATTTAGAAAAAACATTAGTTAAGATAAATCCCTCTCCTCCCCCTCATGTAATTGTCTCCTCCATTCCTACTTCCATTGACACACTCCCGCTATCCATTCCCCATGCTTTGCTATCGATTTACCCATCTTTTTTTTTCCTGCTTTGTGTAGTCTATAGAATCTCTATGCTAATGTAGTATTTTTTACCCATATGTCCTCCCAAAACTTTATATAAGTTCCATTCCCCCCCCTCATTCTCACATTATTTCGAAACCATGGCACTTCTAGTGTTTTTAGCAAATCTACCCAACACTTTGATGAATATAAAACCCCTCTTCTCGCTCCAGTCTGAATCCCCTCATCCATTAGTTCACTCATACCCCCTACTAATATCTTTTCAGCCTTCCCATACATTTATTTGATTATATCCTTCCAAGACTCTTATTTTCACCCAGAATTCTACCCCCATTTCCCTAACAAAGCTTTATTGAAACCTTCCAAAATTTTGAATTCCTAGAACCCCCGTCCCACAAGTAGACAAATTTTGTCCCAAGATATTCAACAGATTTTTTTGTGTCATGGAGTACCCCCGAGAAGAAGGATCTTTGGATGCCCTCTAATTTATGGATTATGGATCTAGGGGCTCGGAGATAAGAGAAGTAATAAGATGGCATGGTAGATAACACAGAGTTAATGAGCATAGTTTTACCAACAGCCGATAGATTGTTACTTTCCCAAGACCCCAACACCTTGTTGAATTTTTCTATTTATGGCTTCCATGTTACAGCTTTACGGGGGTTAGCTCCCACTGGTAGGCCAAGGTAGGTGAAACATATTGCTGCCATTTAACAATTTAAGTTAGATGCAATTTCTTCCAAAGTTGTTTTTGGCACATTTGTACCCACGAGATGACTTTTTTTCAAAGTTGATTTTCATTCCTGACAATAGTTTAAAATTGTATAGGAGGGCTTTGAAGGCTTTGACATTCTCCCAAGTAGCCTGACCAAAGAATATTGTGTCTTCTGTGAATTGCAAGTGAGACAGCGTCACTTTGTCTTCTCCTATTTTCACTAGCATGAAGAATTGGAGTGATTTTGCTTTTTTTTTACCATGTATGATAGTCATTCTGCTACCATGAGAAACAAGAATGGGGAGAGGGATTCTTCCTGTCTTAAACCTCTTTGGGGAATGAATTCTTGAGTAGGGCTAACATTTATCAACTCATAGGTAGAAGCTTATTCTAGACATTTTTTAATACACCATTTTCAACTTTCCTGCAACCCCATATTAGATATGACATCTTCCAGATATCCCCAATTCACCATGTCAAAAGCTTTCTCGAAGTCAATCTTGAATATCAATGCCCGTGTTCTTGTCCTTTTGAACTCTTCAATAGCTTCATTTGTGATTAAGACTCCATCCAATCTTTGTCTTTTACCAATGAATCCCATTTGGTTGTGGGAAATGACTTCATCAAAAACCTTGCTAAGTTTGATGGAAAGGACCTTTGATATAATTTATACATGCTCCCTATGAGCGTAATTGGCCCGTAATCTGAGACTTGATGTGGAAAGTTGTTTTTGTCAACCAATATATGTGTTGTATTTCCACCCGTTACAATTTTGTTGTTCTTGTAAAAATCATTCATCATTTGGAAGATCTCTTGTGTAGATCTTAATAGATCTGTTAGAACGAATCTAATAATGAACGAATACATTAACAAATTCTATCTCTAATGCGGAAGCATAATAGAACCGTAATCCTTTGGATGATTATGCCACAAACACGAGCTGGGAGGCTACCGGAGTCTCCGTATAATCCACGAACTCAGATATCAATGCATGAGAATAGAGAATTGGTGTATCAAATTAAGTGTATACTGCGCCCCTTATATAGGAGAGAAAGTAGAATCCTACCCTAATTACTATTCTATTAATTAAACAATTAACTAATAATTACTTAATAAATAATAAATCAACACATAATTAATTAACAATCCTACCCTAATTAGGATTTCATTGATTAAGCAATTAACTAATAATTACTTAATAATTAATTAACACATAATTAATCAACAATTAGGCTTCTACTACAGCTCCCACTCGGCTACACAAGCCGTATAACAAAATACAGATTTTACAAAAACTCATGATGCTTCATACGAGAAGTGAGTCGTGTGATCATAAAGTAACTAGTAGTGTCATATTAAATCATCATCTAACTAATATGACACTTTCAGAGAGATGATACCCCAAATTCTATTCACATCATCAATAACTACGTATCCCTTTAAGCTATTCAATATTTAATTACATACTTAATGTAATCGCCATGGAAAATATGAAGAAACTAGATAGATTGTTCCTTAGACACTAATGATCATCTATATCGACTCGACTACTTTCCTAGCATGGACCACTGGACTGTATGAGTTCTAGCCCTTAGATGACATGCTAAAGTAGCATAATCAAACCTCAACTTTAAGCCATAACTCTAAGTCAAAGAGTAACGTCTAGGTGGATAAGCGTATGTCCGTGTGATCACATAATGACAATCAGGGGATTCTTTTGTCATTTTCATAACGGTCGTAATATGATATGTGTGTTATGGCATGTCACTTACTTATGTCATGTGAATCATAGCCTTGGATAAATACACTTAGTTTTTGTCCTCTACATTCGATTTTAAAGCTTTAATCTGAAAATTCAGACATTTCACATTTGATTCACTTATAATCTCATTTCAGACATACTGAACCGACTGTCCATAATAATTATCAGTCTCATCCTTCATGTTGTGCAAGCATAAGGGCGATTATCCATGTGATAGGGCCAATCATAAAGCTTTGTGACATTTATTGTGCCTTATTAGTTGATTGCATACACCAAAGTAATGCTCAATGAAACAAAAAAATGTCAATTTCATTTAAAAAAATTAAATGGTACAAAACCATGTCCTTATTATTTACAAGATGTGATCAAACACTACGTAATTCTAAAATCATGACATGAGCTCTAAACACATCTCTAGGAATGAGTTTAGTCATTGGATCAACGATCATTTTGTCGGTAGTAATATATTTGATAGTAATATCGCCTTTGTTGGAAGCATCTCTCAAAAAGTGGTAGCGTCTCTGAATGTGTTTTGTCTTCCTATGGAATTTCGGATCCTTAGTAAACTGAATTGTTGCAATATTCTCACAGTTCAGCTTTATAGGATCATTGGGCCTCAGAGTCAAATCGAGGTACTGTAAAAAGCTTCTGACCTAGAGTGCCTCTTGCACGATTATGTTGCACGCGACATATTCTGCTTTCATAGTTGACAGTGCAATGTAGTCTTACTTCTTGTTGCACCAAGGGATAGTGGCAGGTCATTTTGTAACTCATACATTGTCCTATTTTATTTCGCTGATAGTTGGGAACTGATCCTCTAGAAATTCGACAATGCAACTGTCTATTTCAGTCATGCCCCCCATTTAGGTGTTCTCCGAACATCACATATCATTTTGAATGTTTGAGGTAACGAATGATCACCCTCTTGGTTGCTCTTGGGCCAAGTTTGCCATATTGATGGGTTGGGTTGTCCACATAGTCCTCCGCAACCCATGGTTGCATATGGTCCAATATTGATTTTCTTCTATTCCATAACTCATATAAAGTGGTGGCTACACTCTTGCTTGGTACTCTTTTGAGGATGTATATCGACGTGAGCAACACATCTCCCCAAAAGATAATAAATAGGTTGGCTTGCGCCATCATAGATCTAGCCATGTCAAGCAGGGTGTGATTCCTACGTTATGCAATACTATTTTGCTGCGGGATATAAGGAATGGTAAGTTGCCTTACTATGCCCTTTTTATCACAATACCTTTTGAACAGATTAGAAAGGTTTCGCGACCACGGTCTGTTAAAAAAATCTTAACTTTTTGGTCCAACTGGGTCTCTACTTCTACCACATAGCATTTGAACACATCAAGTGCTTCATGGCAATGAGACAACAGATACACGTGTTTGAGATGTGAGTAATCATTTATGAAGGTGATGAAATAAGAAGCCCCATGGCCTACTTTCACGCTCATGGGTCCGCAAATGTCATAGAGGATTAAATCCAAGAGATTCGAGGCTCGAGAAGCCTTACTGAAAGTCTATTTAACCTATCTTGTAGTGAGTGGGTTTAATAGATTTCACTTAGTAAGTCTATTTAATCTATATTGGCTAATGTTTGAAATTAAGGCAAGGGATGAATTATTTGAATCATTATAAATACCATCCAAATCAATGAAGCAAAAAACATGTTAATATGAGCTGTAACCAAACACATCGTCACTATACTCAATGTTTAATCCTTTAGGAAAAAATAATAAACGAAAAATCCAATTGTAGTAAAGAAACAATAGAAACTAAACAACGAACTCCCAACACATAGATTGTGTCATGGACCAACAATGTATTCCTGCTGCGAAGTTGGAGTTTAGGGTTATTAGCCTTGGGTTGTTTAGTGATCTTTTTCTTCTGGGCGTGTTTATGAGTTTTGTTTGCTGGCTTACCGAACTTTTTATTTCTCCTAGGATTTCCCCCAAGAGTAGCAAAAACTTTGGCAGATGATGCACAAGCTTGCAGTCTGTCGTCCTCAAGCTCGAGATGCTTAACTATATCAGTGAAAGTTTTAATGTTCATGTTATGATTCATCATAGTTTTGTAGGGAGTCCATCGTCCGTATTCTCTTTCATCAGGTAGTGAACGGATTACATTGTTGATCTGTTCGAGCTCAAATTTTTTGATCCCGCCAGCCTTAAGATCGCACACCAAGGAACTCATAACGTGGATGTTTCCAAGTGCGGGTAAACTTGAATCGATTTTGTACTGCAGCCAATTCAGATGCAAGGTATATAGCCTTGTAGCTGATGTTTGGCCATATGCCTTTTTGAGTTTGTCCCATATGTACTTGGTCGTGGGCTCTGTTAGTGTTATGCCCTAAGACCAATCACATTGGGCCTTTAGATTAACAGTTTAATGTTGTATATATGATTGTAGCAACCTTTACTATTTAATTATTTACTTTCTTTATTTATAGCATTCCAAATAGTAAAGCTTAGTATTGATAACATGGAGTGTATCACAAAGAGATGTGATGATGAGCCCGCTCTAATTATGTTATCAATACTAAACATCCATAGCCATAGAATTAATGAGATAATACATCACTAATACTGATAGCTTAACATGTTATAAGCCAATTCCTTTTGAAGGAAATAGTTGATCTCATCAACAAGAGTGTAGAGACATCTAAGCTAAAAACATGGATGCTTGTAATATACAAGTATATTGGATTGACCATTATAGAAATCACCATATTGTCAATGGTTGATACTATAAAGAATAGTGAGTGTAAGTGATCCTTAGACTTGAGATCACCACATAAAGATCTTGAGTATGGAGGTCATTGTTTAATTTTATCCGAAATTACATCGTAAATGGGTAGTTTGGGGAGTGTTTTGATGTATGGAAGGATTGTGAATGATTAATAAATTATTCACTATTCCTAAAATGTTAGGAGTCGATGTCCCTATGGACACTTGTAGAAAATCGTGAAAGCCTTTGCAAAGCACAATTTTAATTAGAAAAGAGTTTCTAATTAGAACTTAATGAACATGACTTCCGGTACAAGAAATTTTATGTATATTTATGAGGATGACAAATAATCTCAATATACAAGATTGAGGTTATGATCAAAGGTGAAAGGATATTAATTACACGTGAACTAATTCTTGAAAGGATAGTCTTCTTCCATGACTATTCTCAATGCTTGGGGGCCATGATATTTTGCTAGAGATCACTCATGGTATATGAACTTGAATTAGGGGTCAATGATTATTAAGTGTATAAATCATTAAACATAATTTAATTATGTGAATTCAAGATTCATTGCCAAGTTATTGAGAACCTATGGGGTCACATACATTAGCATCATTTTCTTGAGGTATTATTACGAAATGTCCAAAACATTTTGGGGCCGATTTCACAATATCTGAAACTTTAGGGTGGTTTCTGAAATGTCCAAAAGGTTAGGGGAATTTTTGGAATGACCAAAACTATGGAGGTGAAATTAGAGTTTATGAAACTTCAAGGGCTTGTACGAAATAATGAATATTAGAAAGTTTGTGAAATATATATTAAATATATCAAAACTCCATTTAGTTAGACAAGTGTATTCTTGCATGGTGCGGTTCATGAAATCATGACACTTATGCATGAGTTGTCCAAAGATTCAATACATGTCCAAATGTTGGATATATGTACACTTGCATGCCTTGATTTATGAAATGATGACACCTAGACAATGAGTTGTCACAAGATCAAAAACATGTAAGGTTATGATCAAATGTTGATCAACTCTTGACATGTGTTTGCATCTAAAAATTATGGAAACCTCTATAAATACACTAACACATTTATATGTGAGTTTTTGATACACTTATAACCTTGGTCAAAAGTTTGAGAAATTCCTTTGTTCAAATTTGTGCAAAACCTTAGAGCAAAATTTGGAGGAAAAGGATTAAAAATTTGGAGAAATTTTCATCTCACTTTCTAAGGCCTGAAATGTAGAGCTAGCACTCGTTGTGTGCTCACATATAAAGTTATACATCTCGGTATATAAGTTTCAAGAGAAGTGGTGGTGTGGACTCTAGATGGTGGACAAGTAAACACCTTAAAGGAATGAGACTACTCTAAAGAATAAAGATTCTTCAAGAGGTATAAAATTATTTTTCCATTATATTAAATTGTGTGACAAGATCCATGGAAAGAAATTCTGGATTTTTTTTGTTATACCTGTTTACACAAATAATTTATTATGCTTCCGTACGAAACATGCAATATGACATGTAGCATAGATTCTAGAATTCTTACAGGCTCCACATCGTACGTGTCAATAAAGTCGTCGTGCATGCAATACAATACAACATAGCTGACACTACCATCCTTCTTGGCCAATGCAATGTAGGTTGATAGTGTTTTTGCAGGTTCTTCCATGGTTATGTGCTCTAAAATGTCTTTCTCGTGCAGGAGATATTGAATCTTCTTAAATCAGATGTTGTAGTTTAATCAAGTGAATTTATCGTTGGAATAGAGTCCAACTATCATACTAGAAGGTGTCATTTCTACAAGTATATTTTAAGAAGGACATTAGGCACAATTTTAAAATTAAATTTTCGGTAAGGAATTTTGATTATGTAATACGCTTGAAAATTTCGCTAGGCACATAATTACCACGTTCTACATAATATATATTTTTTTTATTTATGAAAATCTAACTTTCACATAATGAAATGAGTTCAAGTAAAAACTCAGAATAACGCATACAACCAAACGGATTGGCACATATAATTGTTAATTGTAACAGCTCAGTTGTTTTTGTTGTAGAACATTTTAAATTTGTTTTAATCATAAAATTAGCACATAGAATTGTTAATGTATAATAATTCAGTTTTCTTTTAACACATAGTTAAAAGGAAAATTTTGAGTTTATCAAAAAAATCTAAAATTGATCAGATGCGATCCTTAACCGATTCGGCAAGCACTCAGGTAGCTGGCCGGGACTCAAGGTCCAAATTAGGGACCAACCTCCTAAATAGTGTTGTCATTTCTCATGAAAAGCCCAAAGTTTTGGTGGGGTTACAAATGTCCCTCTTAAAAATCAGCCCTAAAGAGTCCCTCACGAGCACGGCTAATGCAAATTTTCTTTTGGTTTTGAAATTTATGGTAATTTATTTTCGATTACCAAAATAAATTATTAACACATAGTTAATAATTATTTGTTATTTTTTTTGTTTAGAAACTAATCCTAAAAAATAACACATAAGCATATAAAACATGCTAATTCATGTAATACATGCTCGGAATAAAGAATGTATCTTTAAATTAATTCTTAATAATATATGCTAAGAATTAAAAAAATTAATTGCAATTAGCAAATAAAATAAACAATTCCTACTCATGCATATTAAGAATTAAAATTTAATTGCATTTGTTGTCATACTAAATTAATTAATTTAACACATAAAAATCAACTAACTATAATTGATTAACAATCAATTTTCTGTAAATTAATGCCATATCTTAATCCGATTTGTATCATAATCATGTAAATTGGGGATATTCCCTAATATTGATAGCACATATCATATTAGGATAATTCCAAATCAGATTTGTACCCTAATCACATAGATTATGATAATTATTACTACATGTTAACATATAACATAGATTAGGAATAAAAAATATTAATAATACAAGTGCAATTTTGTCACGAAAACAAAAAACAATTTTGTTACGAAAACATTTAAGAATTCTTTTGTATGAAGACAAATGCAATTTTATTACGAAAACAAATGCAATTTTGTTATGAAAAAAATGCAAATTTTGTTACGAAAAGATTTCTAAGAAACGAATTTATTAACAAAATTATCATACAAATTCATTAAAGAAATGGAAGAAGTGAATTGAAATCATACTTCAGAAAATAACAGAAGAACGAATTCATAATTGTTCAGATCTTACGAATTAAAAGAAACAGATTAATAAATAATCATTCGAGCGTAATCAATAACGAAGTAGGCTCTGATACCACTGCAGATCTTAATAGATCTGTTAGAGCAAATCTAATAATAAACGAATACGATAACGAATTCATACTTATAATGCGGAAGCGTAATAGAACCGTAATCCTTCTGTTGATTATGCCACAAATACAAACCGGGATGCTATCAAATCTCTATATAATCCACAAACTCAGATCTCTCATGCACAGATGATTAGGCAACAATTCAAGAGATTTTTTATATTTATTCTAAGATCTCAACGCATGAGAATAGAGAATTGGTGTATCGAAGTAAACGCCCATTGCACCCCTTATATAGGAAAAGAAGTAAAATCCTACTCTAATTAAGATTTTGTTAATTAAGCAAATAACCCATAATAAATAATCAATTAACAATCCTATCCTAATTGGGATTTGATTGATTAAGCAATTAACTAATAATGCTTAATACTTAATTAATTAACACATAATTAATTAGAAAGATCTACTATTTTGTCTAACATCTTGCTTTATCATTTGTAGGAAGTGTTTGATGAATGCAAAGTTTAATCCATTTGGCCTCGGATTATTTCTACTGCCACACTTGTTTATTGCCTGAAAGATTTCTTCTTCACAGAAAGGGGCGTTATAATAGATAAACAAGGAAAGATTTGGGTCAACTATTGTAAAAGGAAAAGGATGATTAATTGATCCTTTCCTTATTCCCAAATCTTTCCTTATTAACTTTGTTTTTCTCCCTATAAACTAGTTGTAACATAATGCACGGAATACAAAAGAATTTCAATCCAACAATCACTATTCTTTCCGCTCTTATATGGTATCAGAGCCGATGGTTCTAACCTTCAGATAACCATTGGAGTCTCATCACATACCAATTGTCGCTCAATGGTGAAGACAAGGATGAGCAACTACCAAAGAAGGTGTTGCTCGAATCCAAGCTGCTAGGCGACAAAATAGAAACTTATGCTCAACTTGCAACCCACATGGAGACAATGATGAAGCAGTTCAACCCTCCCAATCAGAGCTTAACAGTAAGTGTTAAACTCAACAATTCCAACTATAGTCTATGGTCTAGACTCATCCGAGTAGCAGTTGGTGGCCGTTGATGTATTTCTCATCTCTCCGGAGTACCCCCACCACCGACCGAACAAGATCCTTTGTTCCCACATTGGGAACAAATCGATCTCAATATTATATCGTGGCTTCTACGTCATATGGAGCAGGATCTAATGCTCCAATATGCAGAATACCCCATTGCCAGATCCATTTGGGAGGCCCTTGCTATCACATTCAGCAGTGGTGGAGAAGGATTGCATATATACGATTCATCAAAGCAACGAAACAAACATAGGGTGCATGGACTCTGGAAGAAGTATATGGTAATCCTCAAAATATTTGGACGGATATTAACCGAAAACAACCTAATCCGATGAAATACGAAGAAGATATTATGATTTACAATCGCCTACGGCAGGAGACCCGTTTATTCCAATTTCTAGCGGCTATCAATGATGAATATGATTCTGTAAGGAGGGATATATTGAAGGAGAAACCACTACCTTCAATTGAGGCAGCGTACGCCACTGTCTGCTGCGAAGCCACGAGAATCGAGATCCTCAACCCACGGACTCATGGCGGCAGACCATCACAAGGTGTAGCAGGCGGGTTCTCTGCCCGGAACTGACCTGATCAGCCATGAATCAATTTCAAAACATCATCTCGGCCGGCTCTGGTGGACAAGTCAAAACTCTATTGCCGGGATTGCGAAAAGAAAGGTTACAGACGGAGGGTTGTTTCCATCGAATCGGATTTCCCGACTGGTGGTTCGACCCAAACAAACGAAAGGGAAAAGGAACCGCGACGATAGCCACCACGGGGGACACGACGGTCACAACGCAGGCGGCGAATCGCATGACTTCGGTGGCATTTCAGTTTTAGAAGGCATACATAAGCCAGCAAAGAGTCGAGAAGGTAACGGATTTGGGGATAAAATCTTATCCCCAAATCCATTTTCATTATTGGTTGATTTAGACCCGAAGAATCTAATATTTGCAGATACGCCCCTGGAGAAAAGCCACTAACCGAAATGAACCCCCAGAAATTCCAGTCCCTTATGTTCCTGAAAACTCCAAAAAGGCCCCAATTTTTCTGAAAAAAATTCAAAACAGCCCCTGTTCTCACCAACAATTCCAATAAAGCCCCTGACAGTTCTGCAAAATCCAAAAAAAAAACCCTGATATTTTTGAAAAACCCAAAATAGCCCCTATCAGTTCTGAAAATTCCAAACTACCCCACAGAACAAAAAAATCCGAAAAAGCACCGCCATATACTACAAAAATGACAATCCAACCCCATCCATAGCCTATTCCACATCTCCCTCTGTGAATAAAAAATGTGATTTATGGTTGTTTGATTGTGGTGCTACAGAGACTATGACATATGATCCTCGTGATTTTATCTCTTCTTCATCATCACGACGGCGTCATATTCAGAGTGCAAATTGGGGGCTATCATCTGTCCAAAGTGCTGGCACCATTGCAATATCACCAAACATCAAACTCCAAAATTGTTTATATGTTCCTTCATTGTCCTGTAAGCTTCTGTCAATTAGCCATGTGATTAAAGAACTCAATTGTGTGGCACTAATGTTTCCGCATTTTTTCTTACTAAAGGATATCTATACGAGGGAGATCAATGGGCTCGCTTTGAGTGGGGGTGGGGGAGGGGGCTCTATTATGTTGATGATGTGAATCGATAGGGTACCACATTATTAGCTGAAGGCACAGTAGATCGACAGTTGTGGTTGTGGCATCGGCGTTTGGGACACCCATCAGCAGAGTATCTCAAATTATTATTTCCTCAGTTCTTTCGTAATTCCAGTCATTTCTCATGTGATACATGTGCGTTTGCAAAACATCATAGACAGTCTTATCAAGTTGGGACTACTCGGTCCACTGAACCTTTTTCATTGATACATTTGGATGTCTGGGTACCTGCCCCATGCAGTAGGCGTGATGGATTTAAATATTTCGTTTTGTTCATTGATGATTGCACCCGTATGACATGGATATATTTTCTAAAACATAAGTCTGAGGTCACACTTCGATTTATTGAATTCCATGCTTTGATTAACACTCAGTTCCAGAAACCGATTTACATTCTTCGTTCTGACAATGGGGGGAATTTGTCAATACAAAAATGCAAGATTTTTTCCGAGAAAAGGGGCTTATCCACAAAATCACATGTCCCTATACTCCATAACAAAACGGAGTTACTGAAAGAAAAAACAGAATCATGTTAGAAATCACCCGAGCACTCATCCTGGAATCCAAAGTCCCTACACAATTCTGGACTGATGCGGTTGCCACAGCAGCATACCTCATCAATCGTCTCCCTACTAAAGCTCTTGGTCTCAAAACTCCTATACAAACTCTTAGTGTGCTCCTCCCTGTTCCCTCCATACTCACACTTCAACCCCGAATCTTTGGGTGTACTACATTTGTTCATGTACCGAAGGTTGACCAAACCAAGTTGGATCATTGTGCAGTCAAGTGTTTATTTATCGGATATGGTCCACACCAGAAGGAGTATAGATGTTTTCATCCACCTAGTAGACGAATGAATACTACCATGGACTGTAATTTCATTGAGACTGAGTACTACTACAGTAGCCAACACAGTGGTCAGGGGGATACTGCTACAGTTGACCACCTAAGTTGGCTGGATACCACTCATATCAGTGCGTCTGAGCCGAACAATAATGATGAGATCTTAACCCCGCCCCCACTAGTGCTTCACGAAGCCAATGACTCCTTGTCTGATGACCTGGAGGTAAGTACTCTTGAACCACCTCAAGTTATTGTTTATGATGATTCTAGTTGCATTGATCCTGTAAAATCACCTATTGCTGATAGACAGGAAAATAATGAGATTTCTGTGGAGCAAAGATATGTCTTACCTACACGAAGTACCCGTGGGATTCCTCCAAACAGATATAGTCCGGAGCAGACATAAAAAATTGCTAAGTATCCCCTAGCTAAACTGGCCAGGGGGATTCTAAGTGATGAAGCCAAGGCATATGCAGCTGCTGTATATTCTGAGCATATCCCATGAAGTGTAGGAGAGGCACAACAGGATGAGAAATGGCGTCAAGCGATGTAGGACGAGATGGATGCCTTAATAAAAAAAATAACACATGAGAATTGAGTACAGTACCAATAGGTAAAAAGCTAGTAGGATGTCGATGGGTGTTTACCATAAAACACAATGCAGATGGCACTGGAACGATACAAGGCACGACTAGTTGCAAACGTTTACACTCAGACGTACGGTATTGACTACTCCGAGACATTCTCTCCTGTAGCCAAGTTCGACACAATACGCGTATTATTCTCTGTTGCAGCAAATCTTGACTGACCACTACACCAATTTGATGTGAAAAATGCATTTCTCCATGGAGATCTGAAAGAAGAAGTGTATATGGAGATTCCACCTGGATTCTCTAATATGTTTCAACAAGATAAGGTATGCAAGTTGAAAAAGGCACTCTACGAGTTGAAATAGTCACCAAGGGCTTGGTTCGGGAGATTTACTTTGGCAATGAAAAAATATGGATACAGCTAAAGTAACTCAGATCACACATTATTCTTGAAGAGAAGAGATAACCTTATCACTTGTCTTATTATCTATGTCGACGACATGATTATTAATGGGAGTGATAAAGCCGAGATTGAAGAACTGAGGAGGAAACTTTTTCAAGAATTGAGATGAAGAACTTGGGAAAACTAAAGTACTTTTTGGGGATAGAGGTACTACGATCTAAAGAAGGAATAGCTATATCACGGGAAAAATATATTCTTGATCTCTTAGCTGAAACCGGACTATTGGACTGCAAGCCAGTAGACACACCAATGATAGCAAACCGGAAGTTGAAGATTGATGATAATTCTACTCGCAAACCGAGAACAATATCAGAGACTACTGGGAAAATTGATCTATTTATCCCACACCAGACCAGACATTGCATATGTTGTGGGTGTCGTTAGTCAGTTCATGCAAAAGCTAAAAGTTTATCATATGGAAGCAGCCATACGGATAGTCAAATACTTGAAAGGATCTCCAGGAAAAAGGTATTGTGTTCCGAAAGCATGGTTATTTGGAGATACATGGATATATTGATGCTGACTGAGCGGGGAATACAATAGTCCGGTTTCAGCTAAGATTCACCCTTTTTTGCAGAAATGATATAGCACACTAAAAATAGTGCACTAATAGCACACTAATGGGCGGAAAATACCCAAATATCCTCGTGTTGAACACCGACACAAAACTTAACACTGGGTATTTTGGTATTTTCCGTTCATTAGTGTGCTATTAGTGCGCTGTATTAGTGTGCTATATCATTTCTCCTATTTATAGGGAGTCAATTCAAATCCTAATACATAATTAGGATTAATTTGCATTTAATTGTATTTACTAATTAATATATTTGAAACGTTTAGTAACGTTTTTCCAACATGGTTGAAATGCGACAAGCTGGACTTAAACCTTCCTGTCAACTTTCTTCTGTTATAGTGTTATTGCTAGTTTTTCCAGGAATAAGCGGCTGTCTGATGCAGTTGATGTATTCCAAGAAATGTTAAAGGCAGATGTAAAACCTAATGACGTTGTTTATGGGGCATTAGTTGATGCATTCGCGGAGGAGGGAAATTCTGAAGAGCTAATAAGTATTTTCAAACTCTGGGAGAGTCTGGTGTTTCAGTGAACCAGATATTTTGACATCCATGATTAAGGTTTATGGTAAAATTGGGTCAGTTGAAGGAGCAAAGCAAATGTATGAGAAGATGAAACTCATTGGTGGACCTGATATGCTGGCGTCGAACATTAATGTAGGATTATTTAAGAGAGAGAGACTTGGCTGATGGGGTTGCATTTGTTGGAATGATGCATGACTATAAGAACATGGGAATGCTTGATGAGGCCATTGAAGTTGCGGGTAAGATGAAAAGGTCTGGTTTACTGAGCGACTCTGTGGCATATAATGAAGTGATGGCATGCTATGCAACAAATGGGCAGCTTGTCGAGTGTGGTGAATTGCTTCATGAAATGGTTGTGAAGCAGAAGCTCTTGCCCGACGCAGGAACCTTCAAAGTACTATTTACAGTATTGAAGAAAGAGGGTTTTCCAACTGAAGCTGTAAAAAGAGCTCGTGTCATCGTTTAAGAGAAACCGTTTATCAAAAAAAAAAAGAGAAACCGTTTGCTAAGCAATCTGTTATAACCTCAGTTTTCTCCAAGTTGGCTTGCATTCCTACGCCCTTGAATCTTGTGGCATCTTTAAGTAGGAAGATGCTGGATCAAATGTGTTTACATATAACACTGCAATTCGTGCTTATGCAGCGTACGGGAAGATTGATGAGGCATTAAACATGTTCATGAGAATGCAAGAAGATGGGCTTGAGCCCGATATTGTTACCTTAATCAATCTTGTGAATTGTTACACAGAAAGGCCGGTATAGTTGAAGGGGAGAAACGGATACACAGCCAACTCAAATATGGAGCAATTGTGGCCGATGCATCATTGTACACAGCCATTGTGGATGCTTACATGAATACAAACAAACAGGGATGACCTTGCTGATTTGGCAAGCCAGGAGATGAGATTTGCTTCTGATGTATTCTGAAACTGAAGACAGTGATCAGGCACTTCAACTGTATTAGCTTTGCTGAAATATTTCAGATTTTTGTAACGACTTTGATGTAAATATTGATACAAGTATTCAACATCCTACTGTATCTTGAGATTTCTTACAAGACAATGAAGTGGAACAGCTGCTCTGCTATTATCCGTCCAGCTCTTCCCAGGCATTTTTTTGACCCCTCTATTTTGCATTTGCTTCCAGATCATATCGGAGTCTTTCCACCTCCCTACTGCTCTATATATGTTAGCTAGAAGTACATAACTTAAGTGATAATCAGGTAACAATTCTATCATTTTCATGGCAAT
>JAOWBN010182723.1:0-16769 GCA_028565015.1 Pinguicula moranensis
TTGTACACTTGCAATAAAAGTGTAACAAGTATTTACAAATCAAATTTCTGGCGCCGTTGACAGGGATTGGCAGCTTAAACAAGATAACACCAATAAAGTTTTAGCTAGATTGAACTTTAATTTCTTGTAGTTTTAATTTTTGGAACTCTGTTGGCAAGCATAGTGACCCCTCTGGCAAATAGTTCTATTCAAAAATTGAAAGAACCTTCCAAGCTAGAAGGACAGTACAACAACAAACAAAGGATAGAATGCAACACCCAGAAGACGAGGATAGAGAGTAAAGGAATGTGATGGTGGTACAAGATGAAGTTGATGTTCCTATATAGGATTATGCCGGCCTCATGCAGATGAAGCAGTTTCCTCCGTCAGAAGACAGACAATTCAGGCAAACAACTTCAAGTTAAAATCGTTCACTATTCAATTGCTGATGCGGAATTCCACCTATGGTGGAGGAGCCATAGAAGATTCAAATCTACACATAAGTGCTTTTCTGGAGATATGTGACACTCTTAACTATGCAAGAGTGACTTGAGATGCTATCAAATTAAGGTTTTTCCCATTCTCACTCAGAGACAAAGCAAAGAGATGGTTGCAAGCTTTATCTTTAGACTCAATACATGCTCGGGAAGAATTGAGAAAACAATTCTTCATTTAATTCTTTTCATCCTCCATGACACCAAGATTATTGATTGAAATTACATCATTCAAACAGATGGACATGGAGACACTGCATAAATCATGGGAGAGATTTAAGGATTTACTGTGGATCTGTTCAAACAATGGATTACCACGCTATAATGGGCTGGATAACACCATCAGAAGAGAAATAGATGCAACAATCAATGGGACATTCATGAAAAAATCATACAATAATGTTTACAAACTTTTAGAAGCCATGGTGCAAAGATGTTACTGATGGCCCACTGAAAGAGTAACAAAAGAATTGGAGGAAGGTATGAAGTAGATAAGGTGAATACATTGATGGATGCAATACATACCATCAGCTCTAGGCTTGAAACCTTATTTAGTCAAAATGGAGCTCCAAGACCAGTAATGGCAATTCAACCACTATCTTGTGAGATGTGTGGAGGATCAAACCACATAGACCAGTGTCAGGAGCTATCATAAATAGATAACATCCCCATGGAGCAAATGAATTATGTATCAAATCAGCTGAGATATCAAAACTTAAAACTACGAAAGAATGATCATTCAAATTTTCATGGAGCAATAATCAAAATGTGTTGAACCCTCTAGGACAAATGTCATTCCAATGAACAAGGCCCTTACAAGGTCAACAAAAGATGCAGAGACCACAAGGAAACCTGCAACATCAGCACTTGACCCTAGATGATCTGATCAGTCAAGTGGCGTTGGCTGCAAAGAAAAACAAAACCTTCAGATTTAGTGGCATGGTTGGCCACCATGTCATAAGGATTTATGCGAGAAACATGGGCTAACTTTAATGATCAAATAAGATTTATGAGGAATCTGGAAGCTTAGGTGGAACAATTAGCAAAGCATGTAGTAGACCACCTGGAATATTGCCAAGCAATACTGAAGTGAATCCTAATGAGCAATGCCAAGCTATAACCCTGAGTAGTGGGAAAAGGTAGAAAGTATGCCCAAGGATACCAAATAAACAAAAAAGGAACAGGGCACGATGTGTGAAGAAATTCTACCTCAGAAAAATGAAGAACATAAAGTACCAGTTCCATTCCCATAAAGATTAAAACAAGGGAAACTAGATAAGCAGTTCCAAATGTTTCTAGATGTTTTTAAGAAATTGCATATTAACATTCCATTTGCAGAAGCTTTGGAACAGTGGTCATGCTACATAAAGTTCATGAAAGATATTTTATCCAACAAGAGGAGATTTTGAGATTATGAGACTGTGGCATTCACAGAGGAATGTGACAACATCCTCCCAAAAAAATTGCCACGAAGCTAAAAGACCCAAGGAGTTTCACTATCTCCTGTTCTATTGGATATTCCACATTTGCTAGGGCTTTGTGTGATCTAGGTGCAATCATTAATCTTATGCCTCTATCTACATGTCATAAGTTTGGATAAGGTGAAGCCAGACGCTCTACAATCTCCCTTCATCTGGTAGATAAACCCATTAAGCACGTTAGAGGAACCATTGAAGATGTCTTTATCAAAGTGGATAAATTTATCTTCCTGACTAATTTGTTTTTTTTATATGGAGGAAGATAAAGACATCCCCATCATTTTAGGAAGGCCGTTTAGCTACAGGAGGTACCCTCATTGATGTCCAAAGAGGAGAGATGGTTCTCAGAGTCCAAGGGGAAGAGATTAAATTTAATGTGTTTTAGGTAATGAAATAGCATGACCACAAAGAATATTGTTTTGAGTGCTAAGATCACTGAATAATTCAGCCAGACAGACTATGCATATCAACAGAGTGATTTGGAAAATTGTTTAGCTAGTTCTTATCACCTTATCCTTGAAGAGCCTGGAGTCAAAGAATACACCTATTGGTTGGATGCTAATAAAAGTCAATGAAAAACTTATTTTGAAAATTTTGGAGATGCCCCGCATCCCAGAGCACTTCAATCAAGCAACCACCTATTTTGGAGCTCAAACTATTGCCCACACATTTAAAGTATGCATTCTTGGGCACTGATGACACTTTGTCAGTGATCATTTCAAGTTCTCTTTTACATAAACAAGAAGACAATTTGTTGATTGTGCTCAGGGATCACAAGTGTGCCATAGGGTGGACCTTGGTAGATATAAAAGGAATTAGTCCATTTGGGTACATGCATTGAATATTCTTATAAGAAGGAAGCAAACAAGTAGTAACTTCACAAAGAAGACTGAACCTTATCATGAAGAAGTAATTAAGAAAGAGATGGAAGTCAATGAACAGAATGAACTTATTCCCAAATGGACAGTAACTGGACAACGCCATAAGAAAGGATCATTATCCCTAGCCTTTTATTGACCAGATGTTAAACCGATTAGCAGGACAAAAGTTTTACTGTTATCTAGATGGATACACTTTATACAATCAAATTTAGATTGTACCTGAAGACCAGGAGATGACTACCTTTACCTTCCCTATGGAGAATTTGCATTCCGCCGAATGTCATTTGGATTATGCAACACTCCAATTACCTTTCAGAGGTGCATGACCTCTGTTTTATTTGACATTGTAGAGCTAATCATTGAAATCTTTAGGGATGACTTCTCTGTTGTGGGATCATCATTTGAAGAATGTCTGAAAAATTTATAATTTTTGCTGACGAGGTGTGAACTCTCAAATTTAGTACTCAACTGGGAAAAATGCCATTTCATGGCACATGAAGGAATTATGCTGGGACACAAGATGTCATGTTTGGGGATATAAGTTGTTATAGCAAAAATAAAAGTCACTGCCAAGCTGTCACCACCAACGTTTGTCCAAGGAATTAGAAGCTTCTTGGGCTATGCAGGTTTTACAGACGATTTATTAAAGACTTTTCACACATCACCATACCACTATGCGAGCTGCTGAAAAAAGATGTAAAGGTTAAGTTTGAGGATAATCGTTTGAAGGCATTCAATTTCTTTAAAGATAAGTTAACCACTACACCTATCATTGATACACTTGACCAGAGTAAACGATTGAAATCAGAGTACGCCTATCTTGTAGTGGTGTTTGCATTTAACAAATTTAGACCCTACTTTTTTGGAAGCTAAGTATTAGTATATATTGATCACTCTACCATCAAATATCTAATGCTGGCTGATCAAATGAATTTTGCTCCTACAAGAGTTTGATATTGAAATCAAAGACGTGAAGGGATCTAAAAATGTAGTGGTAGACCATCTCTCACGGTTGGAAAATCTTACTGGAGGTGATATAGACAACGTACCAATTAATGATTCCTTTCAAGATGAAAGACGTTTGTTATCCAAGGAAGTATAGAACCCTGATTTGCAGATATTGCAAATTATATTGCATGCAGGATTATCCGCAATGGATTATCATGGCAACAAAAGAAGAGATTTTTCTCCCAAGTGAAATCATATTTGTGGGATGAGCCTGTATTGTACAAATATTGCTCAGATCAAGTAATTTGCAAATGTGTTCTAAAATAATAAATGCATTCAATTTTAACCCACTACCATGCAGTGGAATGTGGAGGACACTTTGGATGCAAAAGGACTGTAGCCAAGGTATTGCGGAATGGATTCTATTGGCCTACACTATTTAGAAATGCACATATGTTTGTAAGCAAGTATGTCAAATGACAAAGAATGGGACAAATCTCAAAGAGGAATGAAATATCTCAACAAAATGTGTTTGAGGTTGAAGTCTTTAATGTATAGGGACTTGATTTCATGGGGCCATTTCTTTTGTCTATGGAGAAAAAGTATATATTAGTGGCAGTGGATTGTGTCTTCAAGTGTGTTGAGGAAATAGCCACACCATCTAGTGATACAACGACAGTGCTGAGATTTTTCCGCAAAAATATCTTTTCATGATTTGGAACACCTAGATGCATTGTCAGTGATGGAGGGTTGCACTTTCTACAATGGTCTTTGAAGCATTTTTATGGAAATACGGAGTTCGGCATCGTACTTCATTGGCATATCATCCTCATTCTAATGGTAAAGTTGAAATATAAAATAGAGAAATCAAGAAAATCTTAGAAAACAATAGTGAGCACAACCCAAAAAATTTGGACATTAAGACTAGATGATGCACTTTGGGTCCACAAGACTGCCTATAAAACTTCCATTGGCATGTCTCCATATCGTCTGGTCTATGGAAAAGCTTGCCACTGTCCAATGGAGTTGGAATATAGTGCCCATTGGGCCATGTGTAATCTGAATTTTAGCATGAAAGGCTATAGGAGAGAAGAGACTGTTGCAATTAAGCGAATTGGATGGCTGAGGAATGATGCATATGAAAAATTCCATAATCTACAAGGATAAGACAAAAGCTTGGCATGATAAACACATACTCAGGTACCATTTTCAAACAGGACATAAGGTACTTCTGTTCAACTCCAGACTTCAATTTTTTGTAGGAAAATTGAAATCCAAATGGTATGAACCTTTTGAGATCACGCAAGTATTTCCAACTGAGCCCATCGAGATTGCTCATCTAAATAAAGGCAACTTCAAAGTGAATGAACTATGACTCAAACCATATGACAAAGGTAGCAATATATTAGAGAGGCTAAATGTCTATGCTCATTGAAGCAAGCTCACCATGTCCGGCTAAAGACAATAAATAAGCGTTCCTTGGGCGGTAACTTAAGATCTGTTGTTTTGCACCATTCACAGGTATACCCTCAACCCTTATACTTACTTAACAAAATCAACATCATGTTATGAAACGTGTCAAGTTTGGGGAAGGGTAGTTATAAGTCCCCCAGTGGCACTTATTAGTACTTATGTCCATTAAAAATATTGATTTAATTTTATACGTTTTGATTAATCATGACAGGCTAACACCTTTTGGTATATTCTACAGGGTGACCTACATGAACATAACCACCAGAAGATCAAACAAAAATCATAATGGAGCAGAAAATACGGGAAGAAGCTTCAATTTCTCACTCACTTCCCATGATCAACACGTCCAATTTATGCATAGTTACCATAATGGGCAGTTAATTTTTATTTGACCACGTTCAGCCAAATAAAATCCACAATAACGGCCAAAAATTAAATTCCAGGCCCACTCAAGTCTCGATATAAAAACATAGCCATTGTCCCGCCTTGAACAACAACTAAATTTCAGACAACGACTAACCATGAAAGACAACATCCTCTCGGGAGCCCTGTGCAATTCATGTTACTCCATAACCTCATAAGTCATATGAGCGTATGGTGCTTCGCAGTAAGTAAACTCACTCAAACTCATTACTCCTGTATTCTCTGAGTTTAGCAAACATGTCATCTAAGAAGTAAAAATTACTAAGTCTGGTTTTATTGAAAAATTTGAGAATGTCATTGCAAAAGATATCCTTGATGCTACTATAAGTGTGTTGGATGTGATACGGAAGAGGGGGTTTGATTCTGGATGCATGCCTGCTATTAATAAAGTTGTTAAAGATTGTTATTGGACCCATTTTCTCAAAACTCCAACTAAATATACAACAAATGTTGCAAGAGAATTTTATGCAAACTTGGCTATTGATGACCGGTTTCTCCAGTGTCATGGCTGGAAAACTACCTCAAAAGTATATTGAGTTGTACTACACGAGCTAATGGGTAGCAAGTGGAGAACTCAGGATCGAGTTACAGAGAAAGGTAGTGAAATATACACTGCAGTGATCCTGTTTTCTGTTGCTATCAAAACTCAAAACTGAGAGGGGGGTGATCAATAAAATACTGAAAGTATAACGAATGAACTGAGGATGAAATGTAGATGAAATATGAAGGAATTAACACACTTCTGCTGACCTTAAATCCATGAGATCATGCCATAAAACAACTTGGATCATAGGTGCGCTTATATGATTTACAATGATTCTTAATGTATGGTTTTTGAACCACTGCTTTTTTTCTTTTAGTCCTAACTCCTTAAATAGATAATTAACAAATTAACTCCATAATCAAAGACATATTAAGATCAATGAAATCTCCTTAAGTGTGTGAATCTAAAAGTTCTAACCGAAACTTATTCCTCTACACATATGAATTTTAGTAGCCCCTCCAAATAAATAAACTAACAACCATATTAGATTGAAGAAGTTGCTATCTTATAAGTCTTAAATGAACTAATCATTCCTCTGAGTCCATAATAACTGTTGGTTTGATTTTTATCAGCTTAGATGGCCAATCTAAAACAGCGAAAATCAACACATGCACAAGTGTTTCTTTAAACTTAAATTCAATACCATTTACTTATTTTTCTGAACTTGTACCTCGCCAATGTGTCTAGGCATTCTCAGGACATCATATCATTAGAAGAATGTGATGTTTAGCCGAGCATAGCTGAGAGCAACAGCAAAAATCCAGTAAGATGCATCAAGGAATAAAAACTACTACTCCTTGGTGCAAAAAATCTACACCTCGTGTTTCTCATTTTTCTGAAGAACAAGTGCACGGTTTTTCTCCTCATAGCTCACCTATTTTCTACTCCTCTACCCTCTCTATATTATACATAGAAGCATAGTCAAAACCGATCAAAGAAATACTAGTAACAAATCCCTTGAAAATAGGAATTTGTTAATCGTGTATAAGCTAGTTGTGATCCATTCTTTTGACCGAGTTTTTCCCTTGTTTTCTCTCGTACGTGGCTTGTATATCTCTGTATGTAGGTTTTCTATCCACACGTGCAAGGGAACTCATCAAGTCTTCTAGAGAAAATCGTGATCTCCACCAAACTAGCAAAGTTGCCCAAAACTGTTTTTCTGCTCCGCAGGTTGGTCAAGTTTGCTACTTCCAGCATTTTTTCTGAGCTTATAATTTGATAAAATTCTTGTATCAGAGTTTTCGTGTGTATGTGTGACACATGTTAACATTTCGCTTCATGACATCATGCTAAATCACTCTGATGCACTTATGGTAGTCCATGGAAAATGCTTAAGGATCAACTTGGTCTGCTACTACATTTTTTGGTTTCTGCAAACTGATTTTCTGCTTCGGTTCAGCCGCTTCTGACCGTTATCATATGGTTTCAGATCATCAACAAATGAGTGAGAATGTCCCTGAGTCTGTGTCCTTTATCATGGGATTCAACAAGAGCAAGATATCTCTTGATCCTTGAAGCATGAGCAAGTGATGTCCATCTTCTTTTCTTCTTCTTGTTATTGCATTGATCCTTGTTCTTCTTGAAGCTTGTAAATCGACATTGGCAGACTTGATTAGGTAGTAATGCAGCCTTTTTAGCTGAATTCTGTGAACCATACAAGGGTGCAACAATCCTATTAAAATATTACATAATAAAGAGATAAATGCAACAATTCATTCGTCATTAGCATGCTTCAAAAGTACTCTATCAAATCCCCCATACTTGCTTTTTGCTTGTCCCTAAGAAAATATATGATAGAACATAAATAAAACTCATGACACACGACTCAAAATTCTGGAAAACCAGAATAAAGAAAAGAAAAGAATAAACAGAAGAGAAGGGAATCAGAAAAGTAGCATAAAAGGTGTTCACCATTTCACAAAAAATGTTTAGTGGCATTCCCTTTCAGTGTAGGGGCTATAAGGTCCTAAATCTCCTCAATTGATCAACTATTGCTCCCTCATTAAGATGGGTTTTTGAAAATTATCAAAAATCATATCTTACCTTACCATTCACCATATCTGAACAAAGAATTGACCTCAGAACTCCCACTTAAGGTAAAGATTTCTAAATATCTCCTCTATTGCTCTTCTCCTTAAATGAACCAGAGCAGCCTATCCCATGAAAACCTCCTTTCTCTCCCTCACATCTTCAACGAAAAGATCAGAATAAACCTATTCTCACTTTTGCCTTGGATCCTTAAAAGGTTTTCATCCAAGCTTCACTCTTTCTTTCCTCTCTGAATTTTTTTTAGCCTCTCAATATTTGCCATGATCTAGAATCATGCTGAGGTAAAAATGCTTTTCTTTTCTCTCTCCTTTTTTTTCTCGTGCATATGGTCTTTTGTACCATGGACCCTCTTATCACAAGTCAACCACCTCCCCTCCCACACTTATTTATAACCGAATCTCTGAGTCCAGGCAGGCAACTTAAAACAGTGTGCACATTGAGAGATCTTCTAAAATAAATTAGGTAGGGGTGGGTGGCATCAAAAATAAGTAGTGTCATACGTAAGTAAAATGCTTTGAATCTCTCAAATATCTTGACAGTAGGATGACAAGTTAGGACTTATATGGAGTTGATGGACAGAAATGAAAAATCAAGGTCTAACACATGTTCAAAGCTATGTAGTCGATGTTTTATTTGATAGATGTTATATTTTATGATGTGAAAGTGTGGTGCACTAGCATCTGATAGTGTGATATATTTGTGGGTGTAAAAGATGGAAAATTAGCCTACGACTTAGGTAGTTTCAACTGCTCAACAAGACAAAAAGATAAAGTGAAGGCTTACTTTGAGTGTGGTCTAGTTAGCAGGGAACAAATAAGAGTGGTCATGTGACTGATTAAGTTGTAGAGCTCTGATGTTGATGCACTGTACCTGCCAAAAAAACATTAATCATCAAACAAATAAATGCAAACTAAATCAAATGATTGAATAAAATGAGTTCAAAAATCTAAAAAAGTGGGTTGCCTCCTATCTAGCGCTGGTTTAAAGTCTCAGCTAGACTTGTCGATCTTCAGTCTTTGTAGATGGAGTGCTGAAGCATCAGAACCACTGTTTTGTACTCTGGTAAAATGCCTCTGTAGATGGCTGCATTGTCATATGAATCCCTCCTCAGTTCTACTAACTCTTGCAGATGCAACTTCCTGTTTTCTCCTGCTTACTTAGTGTTCATGTT
Source organism: Pinguicula moranensis (assembly GCA_028565015.1). NCBI lineage: Eukaryota > Viridiplantae > Streptophyta > Magnoliopsida > Lamiales > Lentibulariaceae > Pinguicula > Pinguicula moranensis. Next base: position 9,441 of record JAOWBN010182723.1, read on the forward strand.
GATCTGCTTCACTCCCCAATTGGCTTGATGCTCCAACTGCACAGGAAGATGACAATTTTTTCCAAAAACTAACCTGTAAGGTGACATACCTATAGGAGTCTTGTAAGTTGTCCTGTATGCCCAAGTGCATCTGGCAGCCTCAAGCTCAAGTCCTTTTTGCTTGGGTTCACTGTCTTCTCCAAGATGGTCTTAATCTCCCTGTTGGTGACTTCAGCTTGGCCATTTGTTTGAGGATGATAAGAGTTTGAAACCTTGTGGGCTACTCTATATTTCTTTAGTAGTGAGGCCACTGTTCTGTTGCAAAAGTGAGTCCCTCTATCACTCAACAAGTGCTTTGCCCAACCTGCAAAAAATTTGATTCCTGAGAAAATTAACAACAACTTTAGATTTATTAGTCCTGGTGGCCAATGCTTCTACCAACTTAGAAATATAGTCAACAGCTAGGAGAATAAACAAATTTTCATTCGAACTTGGAAAAGGTCCCATAAAATCAATACCCAAACATAAAAAATTTCACAGGAAAGTACAAGTGTTTGTGGCATTTCATTTCTTCTAGAAATATTTTCTGTTCTTTGACACTTATCACAAGTTTTTACATAAGCATATGTATCTCTACAAATATGAGGCCAATAGAATCCTGAATCTAAAATTTTCCTAACTGTTCTGTTGGGGCCAAAATGGCCTCCACATGCTGAATCATGACAAAATGTAAGCACAAAAGATATCTCAGAATCACTCAAACATCTACGGATAATTGACTCTTTACAATGTTTCCACAAATAAGGCTCATCCCACACATATGATCTAGATAGTAATTTCAATCTATCCTTTTGGTTCTTTGTGAAATGAGGAGGAAACTCACCAGTTACCAGAAAATTTACAATTTTTGCATACCAAGGCTGAGTTATACTCATGGAGAAGAGCTACTCATCTGAAAAAATACCAAAATCTGGTTGTTGTGACACTACAGATTCGGCAACAGGAGTGATCCTGCTCAGATGATCACTAACCAAGTTTTCTGCTCTCTTCTTGTCCTTGATCTCTATGTCAAACTCTCTCATTAACAAGATCCATCTGATGAGCCTTGGTTTGGAATCCTTCTTTGCCAGCAAGTACCTGATAGTTGCATGATCAGAATAAACAACAACTTTAGAGCCAAGCAAATAAGATTTGAATTTTTCAAGTGCAAAAACAATTGAGGATGAAACTCCAATCTTGAAGGATCCCGAGTGTCCAATAGAGTGTAAAGTTGTAAACACTTCAGAAATATCACGTAACTATCATGCCATATGCAACTATTGCGGGAAGAAAGTCGAAGCACATCACACCAAGCATGGGGAATTCGAGTATGAGATCACATTTGAACGCTTGTCCGGATTATAGCGGTGCAGAAAGTGCCCATGATGCAGAAAAATCGAAGTTCACTTTTGATTCTAATAGTTTCAAGGGAAACAAAGTATGACAAATGAGGTTGGCTAAATATAATGAGAAGGAAATCATGTGGTTCTTAGCAAGGATCATCATTCTGGATGAACAGTCATTCACGTTTAGAGAACCAAGGATTAATTGATATGTTCAACTATTTCAAACCAAGGTTCAAGATGTCTTCTAGGAACACGGTTAGTCGAGATTGCATGGGTCTATACCTTAAAGAGAATAATAAGTTGAAGGATAAGATGATTGAGTTGAGCCCAAGGGTTTATTTTACTACATACACCTGGACATCAATTCAGAAGACCTACATGGTTGTCACAACACACTTCATTCATACCAAGTGGGTGCCATAATAGAGTTATAGGATTCAGGAAGATAACAGGTCACAAAGGATTGTCTATTTCTAAAGAGTTTGGGGAGTGTATGCTTGATTGGGGGTCTGGTTAAGGTTCTGACAATTATAGTAGACAATGCTATGAACGACGATGCAGCCTTGCACTATTTGAAAATAAGGCAGTTGCAGCGTTTTAGTGTTGGTGTTATCAATAATCATGAGAATCTACATATGAAATGCATTGTCCACATCTTAATTTGATTATTCACGAGGGGTTGAATGAGATTGATGATTCAGTGCAGAAGGTGAGGGTTCTGGTAAAAAAATGTCAAGTCTTCATAAAAAAAAATAACCTGAGAACTTCAAGAATTGCATGGCATTGAATAAGATGTATGGGAAAGGTTTCTTGCAACTTAATGTCTATACTAGGTGGAATTCCACCAAAATCATTTTGGTTTTCTACAGAAAAAGTATGAGGCCTTCTTCAAAGCGATTGTTGAGGATAATACTGTTCTACTCTACTTGTTGGAGAAAAGATTTGGGAAATTGGGATTGGGAGCTCCTACCACTTATGGTTGGCTGTGTGTCAAGCATTTTATTGTATTATGAAATTGTTTATGATGTAACTTTGAAGGTATTTGTATCCAACACTTGCACAACCCACGTGTTTTTCCAGGAGTTGGCAAAGATCCAAAGGCAGGACCAAAGCTTTGTAGAAATGGCAGAGACAATGCAAAAGAAATATGATAAGTATTGGGAGAGAGAAAAACTTAAGAAGATATTGATCCACAATGTAAGATGAATAAGTTTTTGCTTCTTGATCCCCGACATAAGTTGAAGTTCTTTAGGTTTTGGTTTGCAAGTACTATGAGCAATAATGAATGTGAATTAATTGTGTCCATGGTGAGGATTTCAATGGAAGGAATCTTTTAAGGAGTACAATGTGTTATACGGTCAATCTACTGGCCAAGGTGATGTAACAAGTAGTTTGCAGGGTGTGAATGACGAGGAGTTGTGGGAGGATGAATTTGAAACTTTTGAGGATGAAGAACATTAGAGTGACAATTGTAAATTTGAGTTGGATAGGTATTTGATGGATGGTCTCAAGCCACGTAACTCTGATGTTGATATCTTAAAAGTGTGGAAATTAAATGCAACAAAGTTTCCAGCTCTTACTAGAGTTGCACGAGATGTACTTGTCATACCTATCACAACCATGCTTTCAGAATATGTCTTTTAGCACGAAGGGAGGAACCTCAATGATGTTAGGAGTTCCTTTGGCTCCCAACACAGTTAAGAAATTGATTTGTGCGTAAAAACGATTATGAATAACCGGTGAGATAGACCACTGAGATAGATCATATGACCACTCTATTTATGAACTTGGTTTTGGTTCTGGTTCTGTTGCCGTTGATTTGTTTACGATTCGAAAAAAATCGAATCATAATTAGCGATACTAGCCTAAAACGATGGATAACCGCCAGTTGGATCTGGTCGGATATTATAAATAAATTAAAAATTAAAAATTAAAAAAAAAAAGTAGCCAAAATTGTGTCAGTTAATTGGTAATGACCTATTCTAGTTAAAAATCACGAACCAGCTATTCCTAAATGGACCACCGGTTCGTGTGAACCTGTAACCTCAAGCTATACCTGTGTTTCTGACATATGATCATTTGTATATCTCAACGACTGAAATCTATTACCGAGGCATAGGCTGTCATTGAGAATATTTCTCTATTGTTAGACAGCTCAGCTATTGTTCTGTCATCGGGTATAGACTATCTACAGATGTGATTGGTTGGGTAACAAGTCTAGGGGTTTGACTTTTCCCAGTTATGTTCCCAGCTGATGAGCCTCCGTTGATGCTCCAGTGACTTCCCGACAAAGATGAATTTTTATGGTTAGCCATCTTCCTCTTCATTCCATGGTCTATATCTAGTCATGGTTTTCTTCAACAGTAACCCATAAAGTTATTCCCTCAAAGATGTTTGTTTTGGTTGTTGTTTGTATGAATACTGATATGAATCCTTTTCAAACCGGAACCGATATAGCGCACGAACTAAAGAAATACACGAACGCATGAACGCGCCACGTCACCTATTTTCTGCCCAATTTTTTTTTGCCCAAAAAATGAATTCGCCATTCTACTTTCGACCGACGAGAGAGAACGTCTGCCAACTAAATCCTCAGCACAATGCATAAATCTCTCAGCACAGCGCATAAATCCCGCGTCGCACGCAATTTGTCGTGCCTCCTCTGGTCCGGTGAAGAACGCATAAATCTCTCTGATGCCTTTCTCTTCTGCAGAGGCGCAGGTTGTGGAAATTCCAACTGAGGTGAAGAAAAAGCCAACAATTTCAAAGTAATTGTTTGCATACACTTGAAGGATTATAGCAGCGTGATTTTTGTTTGTGTTTATTGTGTTTTTCAGTATCTTTGCTTTTGTAATTCTCTTCCTACGTGTTCTATTTGCTAGGAGGAAGAATAGGCAGACAATTCCGGGAGCAAAGAAGGCCAAGAATCCGAACGCACGAAAGCGCCCCCCTACTGCATTTTTTTTGTTTATGTACTTCCATTACCTTCGTGGCATATACAAGTTAATATTTATTATAATAAGCCCAATTATTATTGATGTTTTAACTTTTTTTTGCAGGCGGGACTTCAGAAAATGGTTTAAAGAAACTAATCCTGATTGCAAGAGTGTTTCCACTGTAATGCTGAGGATTATACTATTTTTACTTCATTATGTTCATGAGGTTTTTGTTAGTGAATTAATTAGAATTGATTCATTGTGTTAGGTCGCAAAGGAGGGTGGTTTAAAATGGAGATCCTTGACTGATGAAGTACGTAAAAGATGTATTGTTTTGGTTATACATTCAACCAATATTACATCATTTGCTCAGCTCTAAATAGTGTGGATTTGATGACAGGAAAAGAAAGAGTACACTGATAGAGCTGCAGAGCTTAAAGCTGAATTTAAAAAGACTGAAGAATCAGATGAGGCTGAAAATGAACAAGTATGTTCCTCAATATCTCTTTTCAAGCTTACAATCTGAATATCTTTGAATATTTCATGGTGCTGCATTTGAATTGTTATTTCCATGTTCAGGAACAGGATGCAGATGGCTCCTCTGAAGAAGTGAAGGAAGGAGTCGAAGAAGTCAAGGATGAGATAGAGTCGAATGAGGCTGGGTACATTGATGACCAGGAAAAGGAAGAGTACATTAATAAAGCTGCTGAGCTTAAAGCTGAATTTGAAAAGGCTGAAGAGTCTAATGAGGCTCAAAATGATATAGTATGTTTCTCAATAATATCTCTTTTCAAGCTTACAATCTGAAAAAAATGTATATCTTTGAATATTTCAGGATGCTGCATTTGAATTGTTATTTCCATGTTCACGAACAGGATGTAGATGTTTTCTCCGAAACTGAAGTGGAGAATGGAGTTGAAGAATTCAAGGATGAGATAGAAGCTGATGATAATAGGGTGCTTTAGTGTCTTGTTAATTGCTTAGGATCAGTTGCTAAGTTTGTGTAAAATTTTCCTTTTGTCTCATTTCGTTGGCTGGAACTCAGTATCTACTATAAGTATCTTGTGACTTGTGCCACTCCAGTTTTGGCAAGTTGAAATTCTATTAATATCATAAGTTTTCTTGTTCTTATTTCAAGATTCTTGAATGGTTTTCTTATTACATTACCTAGATCTGGATATATGGTGATGTATACGTAGAAGGGCAACATGGGGTTGTATTCGTTTGAAACAATAGGACAAGAGAGTGCCAAAAAAAGGTTTCTAAAATTGCAGGAAATTGTTGTCTTGACTTCATATATAATATTGCTCATAGGGCTTGTGAGCATATTTGTCTTGTATGCATGAGTCTTCAGCATATCATTCTCCTATCTTTGGTTGCAAGGTGGCAAAGGCTTTGCACACAAGCACAAGTTATGAGCATATGCAGCTGCAGGGAAAATGTTATAAGGCCTTCCTTGTGGAATCTCTCCACAGAATCTATTCGCCCGGAAACTTGCATGTCGCAGTCCTCTGATTCCCAGTAAGCTATCTGGGATCTTTCCGGTAAGTCCATTTACTGATACATCAAGCCATTGCAACTTCAGCAATTGGCCAAGCGTTTGTGGAATTGTGCCTGTTATGTTGTTCCTTGAGCAGTCAAATCTTTCCAGCTTGTCTAAATTTGAAACTGAACTGGGAATATGGCCTGTGATCTTATTACTTGCTAAGTTGAGCAGTTTTAAGTTCAATGCAGCACTGAACTCAGGAATGCTCCCTGAAATCTGATTCCGCGAAACGTCAAGCACTTCCAGGAATCTGTTGGTCTTGTTGTTTAAGATTCCCGAGAGAGAACCAAACAGCTGGTTTGAATGGAGATCAACAACTGATACTTGATATGGCAATCTGATTGATGATACATCAGAGTGTAGTCGGTTGTTCGATATATTTGCTGTCTGCAAACTGATCATCTTCTCCATGAAACCTGAAATCCCACTGCTGAAATAGTTGTCTGAAAGATCTATGGAGATCAAGGACTCTGGCTTTGTGAAATTCGGAAGAGCTCCGCGGAGGTTACAGCCTGCAAGATGTACCTCAGAGAGCTCTCTATTTCTAATCCAACTGGGAACTGTCCCTATATCAAAGCCGCTGTAAGAAAGGTCGATGGACAAAATATTAACAAGTCCCCTCCTAGACAATGCTTCAGGTAAAAGGTTTGTGAACCGATTTCTTGACAGATTGAGATTCCACAAACTCTGCAACTCTGAAATGGATTCAGGGATTTGTCCTGTGAGCTTATTTGAACTCAGTCTCAATACAGAAACAGACTTCAAGTTCCCAATTTGAGTTGGGATTCCTCCAACAAGCTGATTTTGATCAACAGATAGCTCAGAAAGCTGGACCAGGTTGCACAAAGAAATTGGTATTTTGCCTGAAAAGTAGTTCCTACTAAGCACAAGATATGTCAGGTTCTGAAACTGCCCAAGAAAGTCAGGTATGGGTCCAGATAGTGAATTCAAGCTGAGATCAAGAGACTGCAGCCCTTTCAGGCTAGCAAGAGCTTGTGAGACTAGCCCAATCAGCATGTTCTTTGCAAGATTCAGCTGTTGGAGATTCCTTAAATTCCCCAAAGCCTGAGGAATCTTACCAGTCAAATGATTCCCACTCATGGAAAATGTCTGAAGATTCCTCAGCCGGCCCAAACTTGAAGGTATGTTTCCTTGCAAGCCATTATCATCAAGAACAAGGTGAGTGAGCCGAGTGAGATTAGCAAAGCTCTCCGGGATCGGCCCGGTTATCCTTTTCATCCCACTTATCACCATTATCTCCAAGAAGCTCAACCTGCCCAGAGAAGAAGAGAAGAATCCCTTCATAAATACGCCATCAGTGCCGGTCGCCGGCCTCTGCAGGATCAATCTGTTCACTCTCCCGCCTTCTCCGCCGCACTCCACCCCTTCCCAGCCACCGCCGCAGCAATCCCTTCCCACCCACGAGGCCAGTACGCCGGTGGTGTCCCTCAAAATACCGGCCTTGAAGCCTAGAAGAGCAGCT
>JAOWBN010182733.1:0-16769 GCA_028565015.1 Pinguicula moranensis
GGCTGCAGGAGTCTTTACTGTCAACTTATCACTTCCTAGCACGTATCTATTATTTTATTGCTTGGTAAGGGTCATAGCTGTCATATGCTCTCCAGGTTCACTCTTGACGAGAGGAGCTACGTCCACTGCTCGTGGCTTGCAACGGGGCGGGTAATGTTGGCCCTGCATATAAGCACGAGTGTACATGCGAAGTGAAAAGTGGGTCGGGGGCTTGGCGAGGTGACGGTGCAGCGATCGCGATGGAATAGCACCCGTAGGCCAATTTGGTGCTTGTGGGCTCCTAAGGGATGCCTTAAAGGCACATGCAGACATATGGATAGTATATCTCAGGGTGGCTACACGAGCGGACGGCGGGAAACCCATGGTGAAGAAGAATCCATGGCGAATTCAAGCGCGATAAAAGGAAATCAGAGAAGAGGGATTAGGGTTTGAGGGAATTCAGGTTTATATACCCAAATGTTGAGGGTATATCGATAAATTGACATGATTTTACCCATTTTCGATGCAATCCGCTATGCAATGACATGATACCAAACGATGGTTTTATATTTTGCAGTATCCAGATTGTCCACTACCAAATGAAGGGCTAAATTTCTTGTCTCGGAGATATCCTTGCAATATTCGCAAAGCCGGATAAGTCTAATCAGCATACCTAATGGACCCTATTTGGTTAGAAACTAAATAATGAAGATTAATTGAGAAAAACGACAAGATTTAATGCCGGTGATTCTCCGAAGCAAGCTTCATGTATTCCACTTTAAGATATAAAAAATTAGATGCTCTAGTAGTTCTTATTTCCTTTTCAGATGTTTCAAACAAGCAGCAATACAACTTCTTCGTGCAGAAAACCAAGAATGCTCAGCTCTCCGCACAAGTCGGCAATAAGCGATAACAAATCGCTCAACAAATGACAACGAATTTCTTCAAAAACATGGAGAACTAATGAGGTAATCACACAGAAACCATAGGTTTCGTTCAAAAACTGAGAGAATTCCAGAGAGTTTTTCAAGAACAAGAAGAAGTGAAAGTCCAAAAATTGTCGATGTCGACTCGACTCCATCCTTTTATATCTCGAGTAGGATTTAAACCCTGGCCGCACGATCAAACTTCACCAATGGACACGATCTTATTTTCCATAAGTAATAAGTCTCCACAGTTAGATCACACCGTCAAAGTAGCAGCCGAGATCACACAACTTCATGGCTTGATTATCCCTTGGATCTAAGTGACAGACGAGCAACTGAGATCATGACGTCGATTGGTCTTCAACTTCTCGAGGAAGCTATTCAATATTAGCCATCCGATAACCAAAGAGATAGACATCTCAGATCACTTCGATTTTGTTACACGGATCATGAATTCGGACCATCAGATAATGACAATGAATGTTAGGATTAAAACATTTAAACAATTTCAGCCATAGATAAACATACAGATCAAGGGACCAGATTACATCACTTACAGAAGGTTATTTCAATAATTTTGCACAAACCAATTTAGGTTAATTTGGTAACTTCATTTTTAACAATCTCTATAATGAAGTTAACAAATATATCAAAATTGTGATACATAATGCTACAAGACCCAACCTTCACAACAACAAAAAACTAAAAAAAAAAAATTACAAATGCACAGAAAACTATTCCATTCCAAGTAATTTCAAGATACCATCATTTAGTTTAAACACCCATTTCCAGTCATTTTTTTTATTTTATTTTTAGGCTTAGGTTCTAGTTCACACAATTGATTTTTAGTTAAGGATTTCATTTTATCTAACACAGCCTGTTTCCGTTTTTCAGAATGTTCACACATAATAGCATATTGATATTTGTCTGGTTCAGAGATAAGCAGTTTTCCACCAACAGCGAACACATGGTCAATTAATTCAGTAAAATAAGCAAGTTAAGAAGAAAGTCCCATGGTTCTAACATCTTTATTTAAAAGCATCGCAATAAGGAGTTTGTTGGGACTATTCAATTGAACTCTGCCCAGTTTGAATCTGGTAAGGCTTGGAGGAATCCTGCCTTTCTTCAGGTTCCTCAACATATCCTTGTGAAAGGATACCTTTATCAAGCTCCACTTTAATAGAAATATTCTCAGAAACATTATTAATAACTGAGTCTGTTGTATTTTCAGATGCATAAAGAGTAAGTGCACAATTTTTAGTTTTCTCAAAGTATTTACCATCCAAAAAATAGAGTATGTTCTTTCTGATGGCAGTTAGAACAGGTTTTTTTGACTTGAATACAGTAAGTACACCATTTTCAGCAGAGAAAATGCAACCAGATTCTTCGAAGGTTCCTAAAGAAATGAGATTTCATTTTAAATTAGGAGTGCATCTAACATTTTTCATACAAACATACTTGTAATTAGATAAAAACAAGTTCACAATTCCAATACCCTCCACTAAACATGTATTATGATTCCCCATATAGACAATTACCTTACTAGATTCATCAAGACCTTGAAACCACTCTCTACGAGGATACATATGGAAAGAACAATCATATTCAAGAATCCATTCATCACATAGAGATCCATCAGATACAATTAAGGCTTCAGAAATATAAGCTGACACAGAGTACGTCACTATCACTTTCTTCCACAATTTTAGTCACAAATACAACATTTGGCTGTGCTAGCCTTCTTTCTTTCAATTTTAATAGTTGACATTCAGAAATAATATGTCCTATTTCCTTGTAATATCTACAATAAATTTCCCTTGCTTCATTTATATGCAGCTACATTATTTCTATTTGAGCTAATCATATTAGTATTCCTAATCATAAGTTTTTACTGTTATTAGAGGTTGTTTTAGCATTTGCATATAGAGCACTAGATTAATGCCTATTGTTTTTAAGTTCTGATTCTTGGGTTTTCAAACCAGTCATAATAGTTTCTAGTTTTGGAACACTTTCAGCATATCGAAAGGCATTTTTAACAGCCAAGAAGTCATCATCAATAGAGTTTAACAAAATTAAGGCTAGACTTTCATCATCTAAATCATGATCTGTCCTTTTTAAAGGTTGAGAGGGTTTAAGGAAGTCATTTAGATTGTCATCTATTGATCTGCTTGAGTCCATTTTAAAAGCAAACAATGCACCTTTTGTTTTAATTAGACTAGTAGCAGATTTTGAAACGTCCACAAAATAATTGGATCATCATCTATATCTATTTTTCTAAGAATTGAATCAGATAGATTAAATATGATTAGGCTATACGCTTCTTCCCTAATTCCTTCTAATTTTTTTTTTAGCTTCTTCAGGCCATGTCTTAGTATATTCTTGTAAAGCATAATGAACTTTATTATGAGACATAATGGCTTTCATTCTTTTAGACCAAGTACTAAAATCCCCATTTCCATCAAACATAGACATCTCAAATCTAGTTCTAATATTTTCTATTATTGTTTAATGAATAGAATTTTTTTTGTTCCTTATGGTGAAGGTTTTTACGAAATTAGAGATCTATCAACTAAGAATGTGATGTACTCCACTTATGTCTTAACAGTAAGGGGATGTTTTGTGCAACCTTCTTATACTTATAATTGGCTTATAAGCACATTTTCTCAAAAAAAATGACTCTTCATTTTTTTGAAAAAAGGTGCTGATAAGCCAATTATAATTTTAAGAAGGCTGCGCAAAACCGAGGCTAAGACTAGCACCAAAGAATATCACACAGATAAGAATACAAAAAAACTGTAGAACATGCAGATGTCAACACCAAACAGTAAGTCTAACACCAAGAATATAAAAGCACGATTATAGACACAAATAGAAACAGAACATGCAGATCTCAAACACTCGCAATCCTTTTAAACTCCACACATAAGTAAGCGGTAAAACTTCATATCCCAAGCCTAATGGCAGCAAGCTTCTAAAGGAAAGTAATTATCCCAGTAATTGAAGAAGTTAAATGAAAGTATACCAATCCTAGCTCTCGCTAGGATATTTCAGCAAAGTTAAATCCTCGCTTAGATCTTCTTAAGTAGAAGTTCTAGATCCGACTAGATCTATCGATCCGCTCTCACTGCACAACTATTAGGATTTTGGTCGGAAGTGAAATGTCTACAACCAATTGAATATTTGATTATAAAGTGAATAATGAAGATTAATTGAAATAAAGCAGTAAAGACCGACAAGATTTAATGCCAGTAGTTCTCCGAAGCAAGCTTCATGTATTCCACTTTTAGATCTAAAAATTGGATGCTCCAGTAGCTCTTATTTCCTTTTCCAAATGCTTCAAAAAAGCAACAAATACAACTTCTTCGTGCAGAAAACCAAGAATGCTCAGATCTCCTCACAAGTCGGCAACCACGAGCCGAGAAATAAGCGATAATAGATCGCTCAAGAAATGACAACGAATTTCTTCAAAAACATGGAGAACTAATGAGGTAATCACAGGAAACCATAGGTTTCGTTCAAAACCGAGAGAATTCAAGAGAGTTGTCGACATCGACTCGGCTACATCCTTTTATATCACATCGAGTAGGATTTAAACCCTGGCCGCACGATCAAACCTCACAAATGGACACGATCTTATTTTCCATAAGTAATAAGTCTCCACCGTTAGATCACACCATCAAAGTAGCAGCTGAGATCACACCAATTCACGGCTAGATATTAGTCCTTAATATTTTGTCCCTCCACGCCATCAAAAAGGGTCCCTCCAAACTTATCTTCTCCTTGAGGCGGGCTTTTCGGGCTAGGAGAACGATTTCTTGCACAGTTTGTTGTGTTTTTCGATTGCCCAATGTGAGGAAAGATTTTGAGAGAAGGAAAGAGGGGTCCATGTTGTCATAAATGAAGGCCAAGATAATGGTGTGTGGATTCTGATAGAAGTCCCGGTTTTGCGCCAGATTAATGAAATGACTATGACCAGGAGGCAACGGATACGTATGAAAGGTGCGGCTGTTTCCGAGGGGTTGTCTTTTCAAATTCCGTATAAAATTATTGAAATACTTATGCCATATTAAATGAGATTGGATTGAGGACATATTTACAATAATAAATTGAAGTGCCAAATACTACTGTATTGATTGATAAATGATAATGGCAGACATGTATATTGGGGGATAACATAAGGATCAAGATGGGCCCACAATTTGATATCACAACAACAACGTACCCAGTATATTTTCAACTAAGTTGGGGTCTGGGGGTCAGATGTACGCGGTCTGACCCTTATAATTATACAAAGAGGTCATTTCCGTTGTGACCCAATATACATTGCGTCATTTGATATATTGAGTTCCACTAACTTCACTAAATAGAAGCACTGGAATTTAATAGAGTCATTTTGCTCTAGTCCATTATTTGCAATGAACAATTTGATATCAATCTCCATCAAAAAACAATGGATGATCTGGAGTTTAGGAACAGAGAATGATTGTTCAAATATTTGGCTATAATTTTGTTTCGATTTAGGGTCGGGTAGTTCGAGGCACAAGGATGAACTGGGCCAATTTGGCCCATTTATGTAAGCCGGCCTGACTTTGGGTCATGCCACGCTTGGGTTTCTATGAATGGCATGGTCAACCAAAATTTATTTATTTATTAAAATAATTAATAATTTTAAATATTAATTTTTAGTTCAAAAGGTTGAGAAGTTGCGATTCCTTAGCCCAAAGGCACAAAAATCGCTTTGTGGGAAAAAGATGAAGGTCTATTACAAGTCTTTCATAATTCATTGGCTTCATGGGACCAATAACTCTTCGCTCATATTTTAATTAATATGAATATATATATATATATATAGTATATAAAAAATGTAAGTACAGGTTAAGGGTCAGTACTGGGAATTTAGCTCGTGAGTTTGAATTCCATTGTCTTTACATTATTGGATGTATATTTTGTAATATTTACTTTTTAAGTTAAAAAAATAAAAAAATGGGCTGGTCAAGCCGCCCGCGGGCTCAAAAATTGCAGTCTGTAATATGGGTGATTTCAACTCGATTCACTTTCCTGAAGAAAGATTGATGGTATTCCTTCATCGAAGATGGTTGGATTTAATGATTTTATTACTGATAATGAGCTTGTTGATTTGCCTTTGCAACAACATCAATTTATTTGGCTGAATGGTCGAGGTAGCACGAGTCGTTTAGATCATTTCTTGTTGATTGAATTTTGGTTAAACTTGTGGCCAGATATATAGCAGACCACACTCGAGAGGACTATTGCAGATCACCGACCGATCTTACTTATGCCTCAACGTCAGAACTAAGGTTCTAAAACGTTCATGTCCTTAACTGTTGGGACAACCACCCTGATTAAAAGGGCTTTGTTGCGCAGAGTTGGAGAAATATGAAGTTTGTTGGATCTAAATATTTTATTTTACATAGTAAATTAAAAGGTCTACGTCAGTAGCTACAAATTTGGAATCGGGCGGTATTTGGCAGTTTAGATCATCGTATTGATGAGCTACAGATGACACTGAATTGTTTTGATGTGATATGTGAAACTAGAGCCCTTAACTAGGACGAACTTGGGGGTCGAAAATTAGATTGGCAGGAGCTGCAGGTTTCACAAAATCGTAAAGCTTCAATAACTTTTCAGAAGTCTCCTTCTTAATGAATTCGAGAGGAGAACTCCAACACTCAGTACTTTCATGCCCGAATTAAATATCGTTGTTGGCTGTTGCGGAATGGCATATAGGGGCTCAACCTTAACGGATCCCAGTGTGACACAGTGGATGAAATGAAACATGGCATATTCTTGAATTTTAAAAATCATGTTTCAGATTCATCACGAAATCGGCCTGTCCTTGACCTTGATTGTTTGAAGCAGATTTCTGATGCACATAATGATTTATTGTTGGCCCCTTTTACCATGAAGGGGATTGGGAATACTTTGAAGAGCTTTCCCGGGAATAAGAGTCCTGGACTGGATGGTTTCAATTTTTACTTTATAAAGATACATTGGGAAGTCTTAAAGGACGATTATATTGTTTTTGCAAGAATTCTATTATTCTAGTGAGATTAGGAAGAGCTTGAATGCTCCCTCTATTATCTTGATTGTGAAATGTGTATTTCCTGTTGATCTTTGCCATTTTCGCCCAATTTCACTAGTAGGGAGTGCATAGAAATTATTGTCTAAGCTCCTGGTGAATCGCTTTCGTAAGGTGATAGATAGAGTTATATCGAAGCAACAACTAGTTTTCATAAAAGGCAGACAAATCCAAGATGGGATTCTTATGGCCAATGAGCTCCTGCACTATGTTCAGACTACAAAGAAGCCGATAGTTTTCTTGAAAGTGGACTTTGTAAAAGCTAATGATTCAGTCAACTGGAGCTTTCAATTAGATATTATGCGCAATATGGAATTTTTCATTCGTTGGATTAATTGGATGAGGCTTGTCTTGTTTCTTCCTCGGCATTCATATTAGTTAATGGATCCCCCTCGAGTACTTTCAATTTGGAGAGAGGTTTACGACAAGGGGGATCCATTATCACCATTTCTCTTCTTATTGGTGACAGAGGGTCTTAATATGATGTTGCATATAGTGATGTCTATTGGTCGGCTCAAAGGTGTGCAATGTGGTAAGGTTATGCACACTCGCTCTTTGTATGTAGACGATACATTATTCTTTGGTGATGGGAATATGACGAATGACAAGGTGAAATGTATTCTCCGTTTATATGAACTTGTGTCTGGACGTATTAAATCTTGGGAACCTCTTCTTACTGCTATGTCGTGCCGTATATGTCATGGAAGAATCTCCTTCTATCGATGAGGGTGTGTTATCAAGTATGCCTGTTTATTTCGGGCTCCAAAAATTGTACTTTTACGGATGAATCTGGAGATATTCAATATTGTTCTTCTTGGAAAATGGGGATGACGATTGCGAAATGAGGAGGAGGGGCAATGGATGGATATTGTAATCACAAAATACCTTGCATATCTGTTGGTTTTCCATGAATGGGAGGAGTGGTCATTGTCGGGTCGTGAATCTAAATGCTGGAAGGATGTGTGGCTCGTAATATGTTCGGCTTCTTGGTTCTCTTTGCATATGAAACACGAAGTTAGAGCGTGGGATCAAACACTATTTTGGGAGTCGCAGTGGATTGATGACTGGTCGATATCCACGCTCCATCATCATTTATATTTGGCGGTGGTGAATCATTTTTGCATGATGGCGTCGAAATGGAGGTTTGAGGGGGAGGAGTGAGTACTGATGTGCGGACTCGCCCTTTGCGGGGATTGGAACCATAAATAGTAGATGAGATTACTGACTTGTTAAAGGAGAGGACACAATCCCTTGGATATGATCGATGGATCTGGACCGAGACTTCTTCCTTGATATACTCGGTTCGTGGTTCTTATCAGGCTCTACGGAGGGCTCGCAATCTAGATCCTACAGTAAGGATGGATATTGTCACGATATGGGGGAAGATTTCTCCTTATCGCATCAAGATATTTTGTTGGAGATTGGTCTAAGGTCGTGTTGTTAGTGTTTTGCCCTAAGGTCAATCACCTAAGGTCTTTTGTATCAATACTTTAACGTTTGTATATATGACTATAGAAACCTTTACTATTTATTTATTCATATGCTCTATTTATAGCATTCCAATTAGTGAAACTTAGTGCTGATAACTTAGAGTGTATTACAAAGAGGTTGTGATGGTGAGACCACTTTAATTAAATTATCATCACTAAACACTCCTAAACATAATATTAATGAGACAATGCATCACTAATACAGATAGCATAGCATGCTCTAAGACAATTCCATTTGAAGAAAATAGTTGATCTTATTAACTATAGTATAGTGACACTTAAACTAGAATATAGATGCTTGCAGTTGACAAGTATATCGGATGACTTGTATAGAGATCACCATTTTGTCAATGATTGATACTCTAAAGAATAGTAGATGTAAGTGATCATTAGACTTGAGATCACCATTGAGATTTTGAGTATAGATTTTACTTTTTGATTATATTCGGAGTTACACCGTAAATGGGTAACAATGGATAGTTTTGAGAGTGGTTTGAAGTATGAAAGGATTGTGAATGATCGATAAAGGATTCATCGCTCCTAAAACATTAGGAGTAGATATCCCTATGACTTATAATAAGTCATGGAAGACTTTGCAAAGCACAAGTTTAATTATAAAGAGTTTCTAATTAGTACTTAATGATTATGACTTTCGGTACGATAAATCTTACGTATATTAATGAGGATGACAAATAACCTCAATATACGAGATTAGGAATATATTACTGATGAAATGATATTAATTTCATGAGAAACTAATTCTTAAAAGGATAATATCTTTCCATGACTATTCTCAATGCTTCGGGGCCATGATATCTTACTAGACTCACTCATGGTTTATGGACTAGAATTAGGGATTAATGAGTTAAAAGTTTTTAATTCACCAACCATAATCTGATTATGTTAATTCCAGGTCTATTGCCAAATTATTGAAAACCTGTAGGGTCACACACATTAACATCAATCACTTTAGAGACTATTTTGCAATTACAAAATTGTTCGGGAATTTTTCCGAAAAATCCAAATCTTTAGGGGTTATTTGAAGTTTGTGAAACTTCAAGGACTTGTAAGTATGCATGGGGCCGGAAGTATAATAAAAAAAAGTTGTCGAATGTATATGAGATACATCACAATTCCACTAGTTGTTTTTAATATATAAATATATAACGATATATATAGTAAAAAAATACTACATAAAATTATATATGATATATATATATATAATTATAGTAATTATTCACCAATTAAGATACATGCAATACTTGCAGGACATTTGTCAAATGTTGATCTAAATTTGGACATGTGCCAAATGTTTATCTAAGTTTGGACATGTGTTTGTCTCCAAGGCATATAAACTCTTCTATAAATACCCTATCAAATCTATGTGTGAGAGTTTGATGCATTGCATTAGTCTTAATAGAATTTGAGAAGTTTTTCCTCCTTATTTTCTCTCTTGACCGAAAGTTGCAAGGAGTTTTGGGATAAAAACTTGAAAAGTTTTCTTCTTCTTTTCTAAGACTCGCATTGCAAGAGCTAGCACTCTTGTTACTCACATAAGTTATGCATTTAGGTGTATAAGTATTAAGTGAAGAGGTAGTGTGGACTTTTTTAGATGATGCACACTTGGACATCTCAAGGAAGGAAACTACTCTCAATAATAGTGATTCTACAAGAGGTATAAAATTTCTTTCCCCTTGTAATCTTAAGTTGTGTAAGTTACCAGGATCCATAGGAAATGAATTCTAGAAATTTTTTGGCATGTTTACACACACAAGTTTTTATGCTTAGGCACAAAATATGCAATATGAAACTTAGTATAGATTCCAGAATTCCTACACGTGTGGCAACGATGGTGAATCTTTCATATCGTGAAGTAGACTTAGCGCCGGCGATTACACTTTCAGCTTTGAGGAGATGGACTGCATCCCATAATTTTTTTCCACATATGCAGAGTCGTATGTGATATGGGCGGTACTAAAGGATATAGGCTTTGGTATATAAATTTAGAAGGATTTAAAGTCATTATTAGCAGAGATGTGATATTTAATGAGTATGATTTTCCCTGTGTCCAGAAGTACTGTGATAGAAATGCAGGTGTGAAAGTGGTGAAGGCAGATCCTCGGCCACCTAAGACATCCATTGAGGTGGAGCCTACCACCTGGAAAAATTCAGCTTCAGGAAGAACAGATGTCCTAGAGACATTAGAAGCTCAAGGAGTTGAAGAGATCAATAACATATTTAAAAATTTGGATCTATCAGACTACTAGTTGGCCAGAGATAGAACAAGAAGAATTAATGTTCACAGGACAACCATATATGATGATTTTGATCTATCTTTTCTTGCCTTGCTTGCAGGTGCAAAAGTAATTAGAGAAGAACCTGATAGCTATGAAAAGGCAACAAATTGCAAGAATGCAGAAAGCTGGAAGGTAGAAATCGATGAGGAGATGGACTCATTGAACTCTAACAGAATTTAGAAATTGGTTCCCAGGCCAGCCAAGTAAAAGATAATAGGGTGCAATTGGCTTTATAAGGTAAAGACATGTATAAAACCTTCTGACCCTTTGAGATTTAAAGCACGCCTAGTTGCTAAGGGGTATTCACAGAGGGAAGGGGTAGACTATACTGAAGTTTTTTCTCCTTTGATCAAATACAAGACAGTTAGGGTGATGCTTTCATGTGCTGCCTAGTTTGATTTTGAGGTTGAACAAGTGGATATTAAAATGGCTTTATTGCATGGAGACCTAGACGAAACGATATATATGGATCAACCACTAGGATTCATAGATAAATCAAATTCTGATCATGTGTGCTTACTGAAAAAGTTATCGTATGGACTGAAGCAGGCTCCTAGAAAGTGGTATAGGAGACTTGATTATTATGTGGTTAAGATTGGTTTCTTAAGAAGTAAATATAATAGTTGTTTCTATTTTACAAATCCTGGAACTGATCAAGTCTATCTGTTATTATACGTTAATGATATGTTGCTCATTAGCAAATCCATGACTAGGATTAGGGATTTAAAATATAAACTTGACTATGAGTTGTCCATGAAAGATCTAGGACAAGCTGGAAGGATACTTGGCATGGAAATTATAGGGATAGAAAAAAAATATTGAGCATGAAAATACATCAAACAGCCTATCTATGGAAAGTTGTTAACAAATTTAAC
This sequence comes from Pinguicula moranensis, assembly GCA_028565015.1. NCBI lineage: Eukaryota > Viridiplantae > Streptophyta > Magnoliopsida > Lamiales > Lentibulariaceae > Pinguicula > Pinguicula moranensis. The sequence goes on from JAOWBN010182733.1 coordinate 11,668, forward strand.
ATGTCTGATAGTAAACCAGTGGGTGTGCAATTGAACTTAATCGGAAGTGGAAATAGGTGATCGGAAATTAAAATTTTCGATTCCATACTCATAATATGAACTTAATCGGAAATGAAAATGAAAATGAAAATGGAAAATTGGAAATCACGTTTTTTAACTCTCGCGTGAATCACGAGTTTTACTTTTAGTTCTCCCCTCATTTCACTCATTTCAGTATTTCACGCATGAATCACGAATTGAACTTCACCAACTCTTCCTCCCTCAGTCCCGCTGCCACCACTCTGGGAATTAGGATTTTCTAATTAGGGTTTGATTTTTTTTAATTAGAGTAGTTTTTTTTTGCTAATGATCAAGCCCTGTAGCTCTAGTGGTGAGAACTACACTTCACAAATGTGAGGTTCAGGGATCGATACCCACCTGGGTCCAGGGTCGCAAAACAGAAACGGCCTCTTTGTATAGTTACAAGGGTAAGGCCGCGTACATCAGACCACCCAGACCCCAACTTAGTTGGGAATATACTGGGTAAAGTTGTAGATTTTCGCTAATGGCAGTTCCTGCGGGCCCTGTGTATGTATTTCGTGTGCACAACTTGTGCGATTAATGGTTCTGATACTTAGCTAGAGTTAAGTATTTTCAGAGAGTTACTCGGATTTTAGAGAGTTGCTCGGATTTTAGAACCCCCAAAACTCTCAAACAGCCTCAAGCCAGCCAACATTCCCCTTAAACGGACAATTTGTTTTCTCATCTCTTTCTACATAGACACCCCTTTGATTTGCTTATGTAAAGAAGACGAAAGGAGGAAATAAAGAGACCAACTGGTTTGGAGAGTATAGGGTTTTTTGGGGGATAGATATAGAGTCATAATACATCTGTCTCTAGAGACACACATACCAACAATAGGGAACTGACTAAAAAATGTAAATTATTAGCTAATGATTCAGATGTGAATCCTTAATTAATCTCTGCCAAAAACAAATGCCATTTACAAAGTCAAAAATCGTTTCTTGCTCAAATTTCCACGTTCAGTATTCAGTCGGTAAGGAACAATTAACTTGTTTTGTTCACTCTAATGCCCTTCCCATGCTTAATCCATTTCTACTACAAATTTGTTGGTGCAAAATCTATTCTACTCATTTTTCAGCTTGTTTTAGCTTTTTAATTTACTTTTATTGATTTCAACTTAGTAGATGAATCGTGGGAAAGGAAAAAGAGTTGTCACTTCTTCTTGTCCTCTTATTTCAGACTTGGTTTTGGAGGACAGAGAAGAACTTTCAGGCGATAATCTAGAAGCTGAATATTTGGAAACATCAACACTTTCACCCCAAAAAAAAAGAACAATTAAAAAGCGATCTCAGGTGTGGCAACACTTTGGTGAGGTATATGTTGCAGGTGGTATAGAAGTGGCGGATTGTAAGCATTGCAAGACAAGAGTGGGCTGCGGCAGTAAGAAACCTGAAACGTCTAGTTTGTGGCACCATTTCAATAATAATTGTTCTGCATCAAGCCAGGTGAATCAGCCCACCATTGATCAATACCAAACAAAGTTGAGTTTCGATGCTTCCTCTGGTACAGGGTTGGGGAAACATAAGATTGAATAAACTTGAAACAAAGAGAATTCGACGATCACTTGCTGAATTCCTCATTGAAGATGAGCTACCATTCATGTTGGTTCAGAAGTTTGGGTTTAGGAAGTATTCGAAGAATCTTGAACCAAGGTTCAACATGATTTCTAGGCATACTTTTGCGAAAGATTGTTTGGGAGTTTGTGTCTGAAAAAACTTATTGAAGAATTTGGTCAGACAGCTAAGTCCACGTGTATGTTTGACGACTGATACCTGGACATCGATTCAGTATATGGTCTACATTTGCGTAACTGCACATTTTATAGACCACCAGTGGCAATTACACAAGAGGATTATTGGGTTCAGAAGAATCACTGTTCATACAAGTTTGTCATTATTAGTCATTGAGATATTTTGTTTTTCATTTTCGTACGTCTTAACATAATAAACTGTATATGTCATAACTTATGTTCATTTATTTGTGCTCATACAGGTTTGACATTGTCGTTGGTATTGGAAGATATACTAAGCGATTGGGGAATTGAACATGTTTTGACTATCACAGTGGACAATGCCTCAAATAATAATATAGTGCTAAAAGATCTCAGAGATAGGCAGATCCAAAAGTTTGGATACATAGAGGGTGGAATCATAGATGACCACAAGAACGTACACATGAGATGCATAGCCCACATCTTAAACCTGATTGTTTAACAAGGATTGAAGGACCTCGACCGTTCCCTGTTGAGAATGAGATCCATGGTAAAATGGGTGAAGTCGTCACCTCATCGAGAAGAGCAGTTCAAGTCTTATGTTGGCAAGGTAGGTGGATCTGGCTTTGTGCAGTTAGATTGTGAGACTAGGTGGAGTTCAACCTATATTATGCTACAATGTGTGGTACAGCATCGAGAAGCCTTTTAACAGATGTCGGTACATGAAGTTGGCATTGTGAGCTATCTGATGGAAACGAGGGTGGAAGGGAACAGTAATTATGTGGTGGGGTGTCCTATTACGACTGATTGGGATCGTGTCTTGATTTTCATTGATTTCTTGAAGGTATTCTATGATACTACGCTGACGCTCTCCGTCTCCAAGACATGTACTGCTCATCTATTTTTTTAGGAGTTGTTTAATATTAGGGCTGAGCTAGATACCTTCGTGCAGAGCAGCGATCGGATTTTTTGTCGGATAGCAACACGAATGAATGACAAATATTTGAAGTATTGGGGAGAGTTTACGAATGAAGATTCAGCCCTTAGGTTCAATAGGTACTCTTATTATCATTCATTTTAATTGTTATTATTAGTTTTTCATGCATTACATCGAAAGATACTTACTGTTTCACGTTTCAAATTTGATTAGGTTCTTACTGGTTGCAACGATACTTGAACCGAAGTGTAAGCTTCAATGGTTCGAATTCTTTTTGCAACAGATTGTGAGCCCTGAGGATGCCAGAAAAGCTATTGAGTTGGCAAAACGAACAGTAGAAGATCTCTTTGCTCAGTACAATTCAATATACGATACATCTTCCTCTTCTACAAGCTAGGTTGGGTCATCAAGTACTTCAGGAAAGAATCCAAAAATACAGGCATGGAAAGATATGATTCGAACAACACAATTTAGCAAACAAAGTTAGTTGGAGTTGTATCTAAGTGAAGGACCCGAAGACCCTGACAATCCATGCACCGTATTAGACTGGTGGAAAGTGAAACAAAAGAAGTTTCCTGTGCTTGCGAGAATGGCGAGAGATATCCTATCAATACCAATCTCAACCGTGTCTTAGAGTCAGCCTTTAGCACAGGTGGACGGGTTTTTAATGTATTCAGAAGTTCACTTGCACCAACAACGGTAGAGTTTTTTATATGTGCGCAAGATTGGATGAAAGGAAAAGAAGAAGTGCTCTTGCATTGCAATGAAACAGAGGATGTTAAGGCATACGAACTCGACACAGGTGATATTGTGTTTTTAACTTTCTAACATCTTACCGTACTCAGTTGTTTATATCTTAACTTAATTACGACATTCATTTATTTATGCAGCAGTAGAGCGTAATGCGAATACAATGACAGAAGGTATCTTGATCATTAATGAAGAAGATGCTTCCACTTGATCTTCGAGTGCAATATCATGTTTGTCATTTTGGATTGTCTTTAAAACTTTGATTGTATGGCATGGTTTTTGCTTTTAAAACTTTAACTGGATGGCATGACTTTAAACTCTCCAAATTTCATGTTGTACTTGACTAATGTTTAAAGGAAATAACTGCATGAAACAAGTATTATCTTGAACACATATATTAAGCATTTTCTGGACTATTTCATTAAGTTGTGGAGACAATTTTCTGCACTTGGTAGGTTTGATCTATGTAGGTAACTGAGCTGAGATTAAAGATATGAAAGGAAAATATCCTCACACCACACAAATTCAAATGTCTACTTGCAAGAAAGAGATAAATCTCTCTGCCAAGCTGCTTCTTTTATGGTCCTTGCTTCTCCTTTTCTGTTCTCCAACTAGCGAGTGCTTCACAATCACAAAGATGGGGGTTTTATTACTGTTCGCTCATTCACCCTTTTCTGTCAAGCGTTTTTCACTACAAAAATGTTGCACTAATGGATTAACTAAGAGTCACTGTTCTTTCAGTAATTCATTTTATTTTTACAACAAAAAATGTTTTTCACTGCAAAAATGCATACTATGACAAACAATGAATAGTAATCAAACATTAGTGTAGAAGATTTAATCGGGCTCAAGGACCAAATGAAACTAACTGAGAAAAGAAATGTTCATCTGAAAGAATACCTTCATCTCGTCATCTGAAATTCCAAACGTTTATTCGGAAATCGAAAATTGAAAATTCGGAATTTTTGATTCCATTTTCGATTCCGATTTCCAAACTGGAACGAAAATAGGGTCATTTGGAACGAAAATGGAACAGAAATAGAGTAATTCAGAACGAAAATGGAACAGAAATTTTCTTCCGAACTAAGTTCGGAACATAAATAAAAATACCCATTTCCGACGAAAATTTTCGAATAAGCACCCCTAATAATCACACAACACAATTCCAGGACCTGCCAAATACAAGAAGATTCACCATAAACATAAACTACTCCAACAACTTCAAATTAAGCATCATTTCCCATACTTATAACTTCATTTCATGCCACAACATTCGGAACAAGGCAACAAAGCCCTACCTAACCGCTAACAGCCCAAAAATGAAAATCCTGACAGAATAAGCAAACAAGAAAGTAACCAACTCTAAATCCCAAATTCCAAACAAACTAACAAGTAATAAATTCTAAAACCATAAGTTTAAAGTCCAAGCCAAAAAACTAACATAACAAAACAAGTAGCTAAGAATGAAGTCCATTAAGTCCACTGCCATCTGCCGCTTGCCCACACATGAGATGCATTCATATAAGACAAAAGATCAATCATCAATGTGGCCCGGCCCGGCCCGGCTGGGCCCGCCGGGCCCCGGGTCCAGAAATCTGGACCCGGGCCCTTGGCCCGGTTTAACGGGCCAACCGGCCCGTT
>JAOWBN010182744.1:0-16768 GCA_028565015.1 Pinguicula moranensis
AATTCCTCTGTTCTTAGCAAAATGGGGCGATGATCAGATAGTGTACGTTCTAAACCCAACTGATTTACTTCAGGCCAAGATTTAATCCAAGAATCAGATAGCAAGAATCTATCCAATCGACTGCAACTTATCCCCCCTCTTGAAACACAAGTGAATCTGTATTTGCTAATAGGCAAGTCTACCAGTTCTGATCCTTGGATGAATTGATCAAACTCTCGAGACTCAGCTGCAATGCTAGAATAGGAACTTTGTCTCTCATCTGCGTTCCTAGTGGCGTTAAAGTCACCACACACACCATCTAGCTGTTGGATCAGCCTTGAGTATAACCAAAATCCTACTCCATAGTTCTCTCTTCTTCCTCAAGTTACACGGTGAGTAGATGTTTAGAATTTTCACAGGAATGGATTCACTACCCCATAGGCCCTCTATTGCCAGAATGCTTTCTTCAGACCAAGTTTTGATTAACCTGAAGGAGGATAGTTGCCATATACAAATCAGACCTCCGGCGCTGCCATTAGCCTCATGATGAGACCAACCAAAATCATCATTTGACCACATCTGTCTGCAATTCCATTGATCTAATGAAGCCAGCTTACTTTCCTGTACACATAACAATTCCACAAAGTGTTTTCTCACTGTTTCTTTCAATTCAGCCCTCTTACTTGGGGCTCCAAGACCACATATATTGTAGGAGAGGATCCGCATTATTTAGGAGAAACTACCTTGTTCCCGCCAGGAGATATTAGTCTGCTGTATAGTTCAGAATCTCTTGCCTGCATTCTGTCCAGTCTTGAAATTATATCAGCTCGAGGAGTTCTTGGTGAAATCCCCAGTTCTATTGCTAGATTTAGCACGTCTTTAGAGTCTGTGGAAGCTTGAATGTTTCCAGTCATTGCCGGAACTATTATCAGAGAGTTATTCTCTTCATCACGAGCCATGGCTTCTTTGATTTTTCTCGTGTGCTCACGTAACTGATAGTCAGATGCCAGAGTTGGATCTAGATTATCATAGTCACCATGTCTGATTATGGAGAGAGATTGCGGTGTGAGATTGATGAATGGCATTAAACCGAAGGGATCAGAGTTTTGAGAAGAGCAATCTACCGGAAAAGTGTCAACTGTATTAACAGCCAAGTTTGAAATAGCCGAGATTTGGGTATTGGGCCGTAAGTTTACTTTCTCCATCTGCTGCTGTAAGAGGGTCATAAATGGGCCTCTTTGATTAGAGATATTGTTTCCAATACACCCCATTTTTGGAGAAAGAGGCCTCACTTCCTCAGTTGTCTTTCCATCACAGCATTCTTCCAGTTGTAACCCAATTGCAGCCAAGGAGTCAGGCTCACTGACCAATTCTGCCTTACTGATTATTTCAGCGTTGACTTGAGATTGATGACTTTCTGTAGATTGGGGACAGCACGAATCTTCCGTACGATTTTCTTCAAGGTTAACAGTGTTCAGCTGATGTCCTCGGGGGACAACTACTTCCGGCGATTTTTCATACACATTTGGCAATTTTCCGGCCAGTCCCTCCTGGATTGGTAGCATCTCCGAGTTGTTAGTTTCTTTCGCTAATTGAGGCCAATCTTCATTCAGTATTTTATCAGGCTTCCTTTGCCAGACCCACCTATTGTTGTTCTGTCGCCACACAGGGGGGGAGGGGTTCAGCTTCGAGGATTCTTCAAAAACATAGACTACGTACCCATGCTGGGCAGGCCAGCTTACAGTTGATCAACTTCCATGGTCTTAGCGAGTGAAGGCCGATCTTTCCGATTGTTGTCTCGTCCGTCATTAGTCTACTCTGATCAACATTTGATTTTAAAGTGACCAATACCTCACCGCCTTCCATTCTAGCTGCCGAAGCCCCAGTATAACCAGCAAGAAGCAACATAGATTTCATACTCTCTAAGTCGATTATTGGGGCTGGTAAACCGATCAGACATGTATTGAGCCATTGAGTGTGTTGTGGATCTGGACGGAAGGAGATAGGAGGAAGTTTCTCTTTCTCCAAGTCGATACTGTTGTGAGCAGTATTCATTTATTCTTTCATTTTTCCCACTGTAGGAGGTTCATGAGAAAGAGGAGTTCTCGCTTCGTTAACTCTTATTTGGTAAGAGCCAATCCAAATACCATTGAGCTTTTCCTTCAATTGGGGAGACCCAAAACGCTTGTGAAAACGTACAAATCCAAATCGGGATGACAGTGAGATCTGATTTTTGGGAACATGAATATCTACAACACGGCCGTAAACTGAGAATGCCAACCACATCTCTTCATGGGACCACGAAGGCGGAAAGTTAGTGAAATGGTATGATATGGAATCAGATCTCACCTTCCTTATAAAAGAAGGAAGAACTTTCTGAACTACAGAGGCCTCTTGGACCGGCTGTTGGTCGCAACCCTCACCAGATTTCAGTCGACGCCTAACAGGTGACCACTCAGATTCATCGACTTGTTCGGCAGGATTGACTTGTACATTTTGACCCTCATTTACTTCATTCATCAGACTAGATGGAGAATGTGAAGAAGACGCCATTTTTTCCCAGATTCCTTTTCTCCGGCAGAGAGATCAACCGGAGACGTTCTCCTAATATCCTCCAAACCAAGAATATCACCCGACCGGAGCGAACCCTACCGTCGAGCGCACCCGGACGGTATCAAAAGGAAGCTCCGATGATGAATTCCGGCGATGAGGTGAGAGAGCGGGAGATTTGTACGGAGAGCATTTCAAATCTATTTAGAAATTGGCCTAATAAATATTTTTCATTATTACCCAAAATAAATCAATATTGTATATTGTGCTACTGACGGCATTCGAACCATTCTATATATCCTGTTTAAGTTAAAGCTCGAAGACTATCAACTAAGTCAAGTTAATTAAGTCTTCATCGAGAAAGCTTTTCACTTGCACTGAAATGACAAATGAAGGCAAGAAAATAATCGATACTAATGCACTGCATCTGAATGATTTCGATCATTTTACATGCTTTGTGCTAGCAATAAGCTTTTACATATTATTTTTTCAATGAAATATATGTACACTACACACCCGTTTCACAACTTTTTACTTACATGAGATATTAGTATTGCTACTGAGGACACTCCAATAAAGTTCGCAGGATAACATGGGGATTCATTACGACACCGAACATCATGAAAATAGCGCGGTCACCCCTGACATGGAGCTACAATCAATAGAACGGTTTTTTGGTCTCCCAATAATGGTGCACGCAATAAAAGTTTCAGCGGAGAGAAATGCAGCCTCCTTCCACTTCCCCGGTCACAAAAGAGGTCAAGCTGCACCACTTTCTCTGAGTGAAGTCATTGGCACAAAACCATATCTACACGATGCCAATGAACTCCCGGAGCTCGACTGGTTTTCCAAAACGAAGGGTCCTCTTTTGGAGGCCAAGGGGCTGGCTGCTCAACTGTTTGGAGCAAAGGAGACATGGTTTCTTGTTGGAGGCACTAGCTGTGGAGTTCAAGAAGCCATACTGGCAACCTGCTCCCCTGGAGATACCATTATCCTGCCGCGAAATGCACATGTTTCAGCTACGACTGGTATCATATTTTCTGGTGTGGCGCCCAGGTACATAGTTCCTCACCATAACTCGGATTGGGATCTTGCAGCTGGGATGATGCCTTCACAGGTAGGTGCACGTGGTTTATTTTCATTTCGCATAATAATCTAATTGCATCTCGGGAAAAAGTTCAAAAAGGCCGTTTCACTCATTCAAAAGAGCTAGTCACTAGACTTTAAAGTATTGTTACGGACAACTTTTGCTTTTGCTTTTGCATGCATCTCTAATTATTTAACTCATTGCATGTATCTCTATTTTTAGATAGAAGGTGTCTAGAATGTTTTAAAAGTAAATTTCAGCGTTTCTCTTTTATTTTTAAGCTACAGCTACAAAAAAAGTTTTTAGACAAGTTGCAATCAAGCAATCTCTTTTATTTCAGCGTTTTAAATGATTACTTCCAATACATGACATGACATGACGAAGTCTCTCCTGCTAACACTGGTTTCCTCTCTCAAGTGGAATCCGCCATCAAAGAGTCTCTGTCACAAGGCAAACGCGTAGCTGCGGTCTTCGTCACCTCCCCGACCTACAACGGCGTCTGCAACAACCTCCACGAGATCTCCCACATATGTCATTCCCATGGCGTCCCTCTGATCATCGACGAGGCTCACGACGCTCACTTCAAGTTCCATCCTCAAATGCCCCCAACAGCTCTTGAGCAAGGAGCAAACATCTCCATCCAATCCACTCACAAGGTCCTATGCTCATTCTCACAATCATCCATGGACCATGATCCACATCTTTGACTCTGGCGATATGATCGACAGAGAAAGGCTACACAAATGTCTACACACACTCCAAACCACCAGCCTGAAGTGGCTCCTCTTAGCATCGCTGGATGCCGCAAGGCATGAACTCAGCATCAATCCTGCCACTGTATTCAACAAAGCTGCCAAACTAGCTCAGGAAGTGAAACTCAAGATCTCCGACATCTAGGGGATTTTCGTCCTTGACATGTCAGATTTACCTCATTTCCCCACCATGGATCCTCTGAGGATCACTGTTGGGGTGTGGGAGCTAAGGCTATCAGGTTTTGAAGCGAATAAGATATTGCATTACGAGTTGGGGGTTGTCCCGGAGCTTGCGAGTTCGAAATCCGTGACTCTGGCGCTCAGCTAGGGTACGAATAGCGAGCATGTGAATTGTATCTTTTCAGGACTGTTGCATTTGTCAAATGCTGCTCTCGTGCGGTACTGCATCCTAGAGATAGCTTTTAGGGGGAGGGAAGAGGAGGAGGAAGAGGAGATGGTGATGAGCTTGAATCCTCGAGATGCTTTCTTTTCGAAGAAGAAGAAGATGAAGTTCAGAGAGTGTGTCAGGGCGATGTGTGGGGAGATGATCTGTCCTTTCCCACCGGGATCCCGATCCTGGTGCCGGGGGAAGTGATCACGGAGAAAGCGCTAGATTATTTGGACGAGATCAAGAGGCATGGAGGGGTGATTGTAGGAGCAACTGATGCTATGCTAGAATCCATTGATGTTTGTGTGGCAGAGGAGGCACAAACATTGTATTTACATAGCTCCCTACCATTTCTCCCCTACTTACAACTTTGTAAACATACAACAGGTTGAGAGATCCATCCGCTGTCTCAACGTGTAGCATAAAAGTCTTTGATTTTGAGCCACATCCATATCGTCCTTGTGCTTTCGGAGTCTTATCTCGTGAAAGCATCTACTTCCAACATGCGAAGTACCTAAAGCAATCACAAAAAGAATAATTCAATATATAAAGAGAATCTTGTTTTGAGAGTCACTCTCATGGTATACTATATGTAGAGGGGATTATCTTTTCTGTCTGCAACTTCGTGATACAAGATGTTATAAAGATAACCTGTGACATTCGAGGTCTCGACTGAGAATCTGCCTGCAGGCACATGGATGCACAATGAAGCATTTCATGGACCTCTTTCCCAAAGTAGCAGCCAGCCAAACATGGATCAACGAGCTTCTCAACTTCATACTTCTTGAGAAGAGGGCGTACCTGCTCACCATCGAGCAGAAATGGCACAAAAATGAGACATCAACACTAGACAAATAGTCAACTAGAAGTTGCATTTCCTCGTTCCTTACCCATTCGGTGAGGCATTGTTCGCCCCGGGGACGGTTTATATCCACAGCTTTCCTACCAGTGATGAGCTCCAACAATACCACACCGAACGAATATACATCTGCTTTCTCACTAACTTGGCCACTTTGAGCGTATTCCGGAGCTATATATCCAAATGTACCAATTAACCTTGTCTCTGCAACTGAATCTCCATTTTGCTGTAGCTTTGCTAGTCCAAAGTCTCCGACCTCAAGAAGAGAGAACAGAAAATGCAGAGAACATGAATGATGGTTGAGATTTTAATAGGTAGTAGAAGCATTGAGGAACTTTGAAAGAACAAATGAGTGCAGAGCAAGACTCAATGATGGCTTTTGATGGATTCATATTCTTATCGATTCGACAAGTACCCCCAGGATCTTTGAGTAATATAGAACACTCTCATCCTGTCGGATCGCACCAAGAAAAGTTTCCTTGTAGTTGTGATTATCTAGAGGAAGTGATCCTTAATCGGAATCTCAAGACAATGTCAAAAAGTTAATCTTTCTCCCAATATGTCAGTCACAAGAGTTTATCATTAGAAGTTCTGGAACAACATACCTAATTACTATATATAAAATTCAAGTCACATTATGGCCCTTAGTAAGGTACTACAAGGGATGGAAGCATACCAATGGCTCAAAATCATGTGTGAGGAGAATGTTGTTTGGCCTCATATCCCGGTGAACTATGCAGCCGACTCTGCACTCCTCATGGAGGTATCTCAGACCTCGAGCAGCTCCAACTGCAATTTTCTGGCGTGCTGCCCAGTCCAGTGGATTTTGGCTTCTTCCTGCAATTCAAATGAACATACTTGCCGTTGAGAAAAATTTCCTGCAACGCTTGCTAAAACTCTTCAAGAGAGCATACTGTTTAAGTATTAAAATTTGTTCAAAAGCTTTTAAATTTATCAATGATCAAGCATTTAAGCAAAAGAGGTGTTTTTCCGGATTTCTAGTGCGAAACTATTCTGGAAGATTCTGCCAGCAAAAGATGCATTCCATAGTTCTGATCTAAGCAAAGAGTTATTCTTTGCATGAACTCAATATCCTCCTTCTTGATAAGAAGTGCATAAAGGAAAGATGTTCATCTGTCTTACCATATAGATGCAAATCCAAAGAGCCATTGCAAATGTATTCATACACTAGCAACCGTCTCCCATCCTCCATGCAAAACCCAATCAGCATTACAACATTACGGTGTTGTGCACAGCTGAGCACTTCAACTTCTGCACAAAATTCAGGATCACCTTGAGTACTAGCCATTTTGTGTTGCTTTACAGCTATCACCTGCCCATCTGGTAAAACTCCACGGTGAACAGAACCGTACCCACCCTCAGCTATGAAATTGGTTGGTGAAAATCCACTGGTGGCTAGCTCAAGTTCGGTATATAAGAAGAGCCTAGGAGGTTGTCCAAAGATTGGCGCTTTGTGCTTGCACATGGAACAAAGTGGAGGAGGGTATGCAGATGGATTTTTCTTGAAAGATATCAACTCCCTCACATTCTTGCATTCAAGTGTCTTAAAGGGTTCAGACAATTGGTTGGCTTCTGACATGAAATCCAGGGCTTTGCAGTTGGATCTCTGTAAACCTTTATTCAAAAGTTTCTGACCTTCACCAGCAGTAGTCAGAATGTCTTCCATCCATTGGTACGAAGATGCACTTGCCGAAGAAGTGCTTGGAGTATCAGGTTCTGTGTCAGTTGTAGATTCTTCAATGTCGAAGTATTCCAATTCGTGTGGTAAATTCTGCTTCACCTTCGGTTCCCAATTAATTTTGGAGAGGAATTTTGGCAAAGAGACCTTATCTAAGCTTGAAACTGAGGGTGACCAGTCCGGGCTACTCACCGGAGTCACATTTGGAACCTTAATAGTACTCCAAGGCTCAAAATCATCCTTGGTATTCCTTTCAGAAAATAATAAATGTTCAAAGTCCTGACGATCGACCTTTGTGCGTTCACTTGGTTTGTTAAAGTTCAACCGAAGTATCTTTGGTTCTGAATTCTCAGCAACTATGACACTACAGTCAAGCTGTTCCAAGCAAAAGGTTGCCTCCTTTTTCATTCCTCTGAAATGTTTCATCAAGGAAGAACACAAGTTTAACTGTTAAAATAAGCAATGCAAATGTCTACATAGACAGAATCACGGATCTAGACAAGAATCTTTTTTTGGGGGGTAGGGGTGGGGTGCAATAGATATATTTCAAGAAAGAAAACTGCATCAACATCTTACTTGTCCAAAACAACCCATTGGGGCTGAGCTCTCTTTGCTTCAGAGGCGACTCCAGCTTTCGACCCAAAAATCACTTTCGTTTTAACATTTACCTTTAGGACAAAAAAAATAAAGTGGTTCAAACGTGTTGTTAATGCAATAACAAACCCCACAATCAAAAGAAGTAAAAACCATGGAGCACAAAACGTACCATGCTTGGATCATAAATATCCTGTAGCTGAAGCATCATCTGGTTGTATGTATCTAACATATGCTCCTTCTGTTCAGAAAATGTTAGTGACATGGATCTCCTGTAACCAGCTGTGCAGTCGCTGTGAAAGCTTGGCCAACCCCAAGGCTTCTTGCCGACTGCTCAGATAAATGAGAATAAATCAAAAGTGTAGCTGATAAGAGGTGGTAACTAGTGGCATCTGAATGTTTTCATGCACCAAGCATATGCTACAACAGATATGCAAATACCAACCGTCAGGATCACCAAGTTATTCTTGTTCAACATAACAAAAGAATTCGATAAAATTGCAAAAGAAGCTTCCCAATTTCTTGTATGACTTTCCATAGCAGCTATACATTACAAAGGAAATTCTTCAAACAGATAAAAGCAAGAATGGATGAAACCGAATCCAACAGAGCATATTGCTCAGGAAATTATTCAGCTAATAAAGCAAAGACAACCATAACTGCTTATCAAAAGAAAAAAAAGACAACCATAACTTATACATTGCACCTCAATAACAAAGGCAATTCATAGGCATAAAAATGATTTGCATTTACCTGAACTACGACTTGGGATAACCACCAGCAGACTCACCCAATCCCCCGGACGGACCACATTGGTTAAAGCCCATGTTAAAGCAGTAATTGGGATTTCCTTGGAAGCCTTAACAGCAACAACAACAACAACAACACTTTGATTCTCTACAGCATTCAATCTGCTTCTCCCATTGACACTCTTTTGCCTGAAACTCATCTCTAGATGTATAAAAATCGACCCTTTACTCAAACAATGGCATCAAATTGTCAAGTTATCCCATACACTCTTCAACCATCTTCACTTTTCTTGATTAAAGGAGCTATAAGCCTTACAATCTTGATTTCCTAAAAGGGTCTCCCTTTCAGTTTATGAATCCCTGCTCCAATGCTTCATAAGAAGAAATCCATACAAGATGAACGGAATCAATTAAAATTTAAAGGCCGATAAGGCCCAAAAAATGCACTTGTTCAAAGATGAGAAAGGTATCGTTGTGAAAGTCAATAACTGAAAGTGACTTATTTTTTTATTTTTATCGAACTGTTCATGTGTGAAGTGTGACATCAAAGCTTCCAGCTCTCCTGCATTATTTTATTTGGCATGATTATTCAAATAACAAAAACGAACTAAATTGCGTGGAAGGCAACTGAGAAAAAGCCGTTGGACAGATTAGAAAAAGGTAAGTCGGATTTGGGAATTGAGGTGGAGAAAGCGAAGCAGGCCAAACCAAACTTGTAACAAACAACAATTGAATTTTAGCTTACACGATTACTCGATAGGGATGAAAATAGTTCGAGTATCAAATCTTCATTCTTAATTGAAAATGGAGAGTAATCAAGTTTTGGATTGGTGAGTTTGAAAATGGAGAGGAAGAATAAAAAAATATTTAAATTGCATATCTAAAAAATGGTTTTTTGAGTTCGGTCCATATAGCTCAAGTGGTGAGAACTACACTTCACAAATGTGAGGTCCAGTGATCGATATCCACCTGAGTCGCAAAACGGAAATGGCTTCTTTGTATAATTACAAGGGTAAGGCCGCGTACATCAGACCCCCCAGACCCTAACTTAGTTGGGAATATACTGGGTAAAGTTGCATTTTTATTCATCGATCAAATCTGAAAAAACTCAAATGCATGTGGTATATTTATATTAAACAATATATTTTCAGATATTCACATAAAATTTATTGAATTTTCTTATATCTTTTGTTCAAATCTGAAAAAAAAATAGATTTTTTTTGTTGCTTAAACCAACCAAATCTACTATGTTCAAACCCAAAAAATTTGGCCCCCTTCCCTTTAATTCATGCTCTGCGTGTTGGTTATATGAAGCTGTGAAAGCATTTGAAATCTGGTTCAAGATTACCATGGAACTCCCTGGGAAGATGTTCCACAAAATGACAGCAACTATGAAAGAGAGATGAGGAAAATGGATAACTTGGTCGTACGTTCTTTACCTTCTCTCTCTTCAACTTTTTTTTTTTTGGGTAAGCGATTTTATTAAAAAGAATGAATGAAATATAGAGTGTCCGATTTGTCCATTACCCCATAATAAGATTGGGCCATCTAATCCAATTTACTAGCGTATAGCCAGTAGTTTTCATCTTTGTCCGGACTATCTCCCAACTCCTAAACTGTATTTCTTCCATTACCTGTAGTGGAATCTTGCCTTCCGCCTGATAGATGACTGCATTTCTATATATCCATATTCGCCAATTTGCTAGGTGCCAAATCATCATCCAGACCTTCCTTCTTTTGCGCCTAATTGCCAACAGAAGATGCCCTTGGTAATTTATAATAGGATCTTGGTGCAGGATGAATGGAGTTTCCAGCCAAGCATAAATCAACATCCAAAGTTCTGATGTCCACCTGCATATTGTAAGAAAATGATTTATTGTTTCATCATGAGCCAAGCAGAATTTGCACAGCACGCTTGTCGGGGCCCTTATGAAAATGTTGCATTTTTGCAGGTTGACAAGAGTCGGGATTCTGTCCTGTAGCATTCGCCAATTGAATGCCAATATTTTGAGTGGCGCCGCAGCATCCCAGACAGAAGCAAGCAACGGATTATCAGGTGCGTTTTGATTTTTCATATATATGATTTCCCGATATGCACTAGTTGTAGAATATACCCCATCACCAGAGGAGCCTCAAAGCCATTTATCAGTATATTGTTGTGGGATATGTTCTGCAAGCTCCTGTTCCAATCGAGGCAAATGTATCTCTGCTTCATAAGAGAATAAATCCCTCCTCCATGACCAATTCCAGCGCTGAATCTCTCCTGTCGCATAAATTTTGGCAGCAATTGTCTGATATTTGTCTGATGCAACCGAATACAGTCTAGGGAAAGTCTCACAGAATCTGATTATGCCCAACCACCTATCTTCCAAAAATAGGGTAGTTTCCCCATTCCCCACTTTACGCACTACATTTCGCCAGAACCAACTTTCTTCCCTCACACATCTTAGTACATCCTTCCACTAGGCTGAATATAAACGTGGTGACAGAGCTCCATGATCCTCAAAATAGATTGCTCTCCTAGGATCTCCATATTTATATTTTATAATATCACTCCAGCAGTAGTTTTGTCTGATATAACCCTCCAACCCCACTTCCCAAAAAGTGCCTCATTGAATGATTCTAGATCCAAAACTCCCAAACCACCTTGTCCTTTTGTCTGTGTAATTTGTTTCCAAGATATCCATGCTATTTTTCTTGCTGAATTTGTATCTCAACCCCATAAAAATTGTCTCTGTAGATGGGCAAGCTTATGCAGCACTTGCTTAGGAGCTAAGAACATAGAAAAATAATAGACTGGCAGGTGTTGAAGGACTGATTTGATTAGTACTAATCTTCCCCCGAATGACAAGTAGCTATTTTTCCACTTCTGCAGACGCTTCTTGACTGTTTTTACCACTGGATCCCATAATGATATCCTTTTATGGTTTCCACCCAATGGTAGTCCAAGATACTTTGTAGGAAATCTACCTATCTTACAATGTAGTGTGTCTGCTAGCTCCTGTGTTTCACTCGGAGAGATATTAATTGAGTAGAGCATGCTTTTATAATAGTTTACCCTCAATCCAGACATGACTTCTAGCCAGCATAACACATTCTTGATCGTCATAATATCACTTCTGCTTCCATTGCCCCATATTAAAGTGGCATCCGCATATTGTATTAGTGTAAGAGCTTGAGTTCCCAGATTGAATCCAGTGTATAAAGATAGCTTCTTTGCTTTGGCTAGTATTAGCTTTAATCCTTCAGCAGCAATCAAGTATAAATAAGGTGATAATGGGTCACCCTGCCTAACCCCCCTCTGAGTTTGAAATTGCTGCGTAGGCGATCCATTTATTAGAATAGAGATAGAAGCTGAGCTTACAGGAGAAGATCCATATACAAAATTTATCATCAAAACCAAACTGCTTCATCATATTCATCAGATAGCTCCAATAGATAGAATCAAATGCTTTTTTGAAGTCAACTTTGAATAGAGTGCATGCTGCTCAAGTCTTTTTAGCTAAGTCTATAGCTTCATTTGCACATACGACACTATCCCCAATATATCTTCCTTTTATAAATCCTGATTGATCTCTGGATATAATCTGCGGTATCACTTTGCTGAGTCTAGCAGCTAACACCTTAGCAAGGACTTTATAAGTACAGTTAATCAGAGATATTGGCCTAAAGTCTTCTGGACTCATGCAGTTTCCTCCTTTCGGTTGTAATGCAATAAAAGATGCATTCAATCCTTTAGTCAGATAGCCAGCTTGATGAAATTCTTTGAAGAAATTCACAAAATCCTCCTTTAGAATTGACCATAATTTTTGGATGAAATTGAGATTATAGCCGTCTGGCCCTGGACTTTTGCTTCCTTTGCATTTTATCACTGCATTTTCAATTTCTGTCTCTGTGAACTCAGCAACTAGCAGGGAATTTTCCTCTCCAGTAACAGTCCGTGGTGGATCAATATTCATAGTTATATCAATGACCTCAGAATGTAGGGAGAATAGTTGTTCATAATACCTTTTGAATTCCTGCTTCACCTTTTGTACATCATCATGCCATTCTCCTTCGATTAGTAGCCCCTGTATCCCATCTCTTCTTCTATTTCTATTGACACAAGAGTGGAAATATTTTGTGTTTGCGTCTCCACTTTGTAGCCATTTATGTCTAGACTGTTGGTATACCATTGCACTTTGTTGTTTTAACAGATATTGTAGCGTCTGCCACTCTTCTTTCCTTTGAGCAGATTCAGCTACAGTTAGTTGCCTGGAGTTCAGCGAACTGTCCAGAGCAGCAATACTCTCTTTTTTCTTCTCAATCCTGATATTCACATTACCATAAACTTCTTTATTCCACTTTTTTAGATCCAGCTTGAGAGATTTTAACTTTTCTTTTAAGAATGTATCCGCAACTCCCATTAAGTTTGGTTTGAGTCCATTTTTCTTCGACCAAACTGGCAAAACTAGGCTCCTCCAGCCAAATATCAAATACTTTGAATGGGATAGGCCCCCAATTTTTTAGTAAATCAGCGAACAATAGAGGACAGTGGTCAGATACTGTCTTGGCTAGAGCCTGTTGTTGCATTAAAGGCCACGAATTCAACCAATTATTATTAATCAGAATTCTATCCAGTCTGCTCCCCACCCGAGCATCTGATGTTGACCAGGTATATTTACAGCCAGCTAGTGGGATATCCAGTACTTGTGCATTATTTAAGAAATCCTCAAAAGCTGCAATCTCTTGGGCAGATACTAGTGTAGAGCCTAACTTCTCAGTTTGGTGAAGGACAGAGTTGAAATCTCCCAACAGACAATAATTTACAGCTTGAACCATCTGTAGTTTGCGTAGAATACCTTCCCAAAATTGCTTTATGAGCTCAAAAGGACATGGGGAATATATGTTAATTATACATATATTTTTTCCATCACTTAACCACAATCCTTTAACTCCCACAGCTCCAGGGATTTCCCAGCTTCTTACAACATTAAATGAATCTTTCCTCCAGCTACATAGGATACCCCCCGAACTGCCTAATGATGCCTGATATCTCATATCCACATCCTTTGTCCCCCATAGTGCATGTAAGACTTGACCAGATATCTCTTCCATTTTAGTCTCTTGAATACATATCATATCTACTTTATTCTGCCCAATACGTTGCCGTATATCTTGTTGTTTATGTTTCTGTCCCAACCCCCTGATATTATATGTAAGAATTCGCATTAGAGATCCTTTGTACCTCCTGATATGATGTCCATGCTATCATTTTCCAAATCAATACTGTTGATGCATTCCTTAGCCAACTCTTGATCTCTATCTTCCATGCTCGAGAATCTTTGTAGTAGTTGCTCCTCAGACAAACTAGGGAACTTAATTCCTAGCTGTTGGCCAAACTGTAGTATCTCATAAGCCCTCCCATTTATACTTACCAATCTTACTCCTGGTTGACTGCTGATCTCCATTAAGGGGCCAGAAGACGAACTGTATAGCCTTTCCATATGAGTTAGATCATAGCTTGTAGATGGAACATCTTTAGTCTCTGAGTGTGTCTTATTGTGCCGAAGGTGAAGTAGCTAATTTAGCTTTACCAGCAGTTTCTAGCTGTTTCTGGCATTCATATGTGGGCTCATCTGGGATTTTATTGGCATCTCCAATGTGGTCTAATAATACCGGGAACTCGTCAGTCACATTTACTTTCTCAGTAGATGTAGAATACGGCCCAATTCCAAGTTGGCCCAATAGAACATTGCAATCAACCTTTGCTTGTGTGTTCTGATTCATATCCGCTGGTATTTGACTTTGAACTTTCTGCCACACTGTCACTGTCTCTCTTTCGGTCCCTCTTGCTTTCGTGGGGGTTGGACCAATCTGTCCAATCAGCAATTTTTGAAGCCATTTCACTATTCATCTTTTCAATGTCTGGCATCGGAGTTCCGGCCAATACTCTTTCGGAATCTTTCGATATGTAAACCATGTAATTTCGTGAGCCCACTCTAATATTTGTCTAAATGTGTATCGGGCTTGAAATCCAAGTGCGTAGCAGGGCTTTACCTTCCCGAAATCGTCTAGCGGCTGGTATAGAGTTATCTATCTTCTCAATTTTCCCAATTTTTCTAGTAATCCAGCGATAAAATCGTATGCCTTGGCATTTGATGGGAATACCTTCTATTTTAATCCAGCACAACCGCCCCTATGGTTGCGGTTCATCTCCATGGTTCCATGGTCGTAATCTTTTTATGCTCCTGGCTACCTCAACATTGGTCTCATGAAGAAAATTGTGCTGATATTTTCCATTCTTGAAAACAATCATAAATGTATTCCATTCTGGGAGTGGAATTATAGGGAAGTCAATATAACCCATATGTTTTAATAGCTTATCCAGCTGAGTGATTTCCTTGCCATCATGTAACTCAAATACTGCCGCTCCATTGAGCCACGCTTGTTCATCCATTGTGGGTCTAAACATCTCCACTCCGGTATTTTCCACAGGATGAAACTCTAACTCCTCTGTGATTGGATCCATAATTTTAGTAGCTTGCTGTCTAATTACCTTAGACCTCTCCGTATTTTGTATCATTCTCGAATCAGCCTCTCTGCTATATCTAGTATAGTTTACCTTTAACTTGTCATGGTAGACTGAACTTTTATGCAACTGGCCAATGTGAAATTATTATTTTAGACATGTAATTGTGTAATTATGTGTATGTCCTTAATGAAATTTGAATTTGGACCGTTGGTTTGATTATGTGATCTTACGATTGATATGTGTTGGACATGAATCCGTGTCTTTACTTTTGTGTGTTTGTGACCGTTGATAAGCAATGATCCGATGGTTGTAAATGCGTTCGAACAACCACATTTGGTTATGATCTCGACTGCTCGTTGCAATGCTATCGGACGGTTGAAGATCAAGAGTTGCTTGTCAAAAGATCCGGGTCGTTGAAATTAATACAGATCGAACGGACAATGTTATTCCTTAGTGAGACAGAATGAGGACCGCACGATCAGCTTTATCCGACGGCCAGAATTGCAAGTTGGACATATATATAATGTTTTTGTCGACGTAGACGGACGACTTTTCAGATTTCTCTCCCTCTCTCTCCGATATTACTCTCTACAGCTTCTCTCCTCGATTATCTCGATTCTTACTGACGAAG
This sequence comes from Pinguicula moranensis, assembly GCA_028565015.1. Lineage (NCBI taxonomy): Eukaryota > Viridiplantae > Streptophyta > Magnoliopsida > Lamiales > Lentibulariaceae > Pinguicula > Pinguicula moranensis. The sequence goes on from JAOWBN010182744.1 coordinate 15,803, forward strand.
TTCTGGTTTTCCATCTTCCGGCGACTGTTTCAGTCTTGTTTAAGTGTTGATTTGGTGTTGGTGACAGATATGAGATTTCAGACCGTTTTGTTTACGGAAGTGTTGGTTCTTTTCTGCAAGTTCTTGGTTGTATTTGGCAAACATTGTAATATTTGAGGAGAAATGGTATAATACAAGTGGTGAGCGTCCGGATTCGGAGCTCTAAGGTGGGGTAGTAAAAAACGTAGTTCTTGGTGAACCACGGGCCTTAAATCGGTGTTTTTAAGTTTTTTCTTAAATTATTTTAGAAATTACTAACAGTTTATTCAAATTTTGTAAGAAACAATCAACTCGAAAATACAACTGACACGGACATGTCTGGCTATAGACAAATTCTTAGCAAGGGGAACAACAAATAATAGTTATATGTATAATAGTGCATTTATACAATGGCTACGCACATTTTACTCTAAATTTTACAGATTAAATTTATTAAATATGTTTAGTTTGAATTATATAATAGTGCATTTGTTTGTCTCATGCCGTCAGTGACTACGGCGGTTCAGGTGGCTGAGCAGCCACTGGTGCCGGTAATTGGGTGTGGACGGATGGTGGCAACGGTTTCAATGCATTTCCATCTACTTCCCTTTTTTATGATCTGGTTTATTTATTATAGTCTTCTAGTTCTGTTCCAACTTCTAAATTCCATTGTTGTTTGTGGCCACATCGGTGGGCCCAATTTGTTTGTACTGGGACCATCAAATAAATTGACCGATCCAATCGAGGGATAACAAATTTTGGCCAACTTTGGGTGCGTTTGGTAGCCGGTTTAGAGTAAACCAGGTTCGTGGACAACTGTGGGACTAACACGGTTAAGTGCGTTTGGTAGGGGACATTCAGGTTTTTTATATAGTTGGTTTAGGGTGTTTGGTAGTCTTCTCATATAACACGGATTACTGGCTCCTACACGGATTACTAACTAAAATT
>JAOWBN010182755.1:0-16767 GCA_028565015.1 Pinguicula moranensis
GCCGTCGGGGCTGTTGAACCCTCATGTGACCACAGTTTACATGGGCTAGTCACGGCTTTACCGATCTCGTGCAGCAACTTTTTTTGGGCGGTCAGATCCGCGGGGGTGGTTTTGATGGGTTGGTTGGTGGATGCATCAGTAGCCATTCGTGCTTCAATATGTGCCATGCGTTCTTGAGTATTCTCAGAGGCTATCATCAATTGGCACATCATAGTAGCCATTTGTTCAAGGGTAGTTGTTGAAGGGTAGAGTGATTTTCAGACTTGTCTTTAAGAGACATGTTGTGTACCTGCAAAGAAAAAGGATAGTCTAAAAAAAACTCACCACCCCTTCACGTGTATACACTCAAAGATGATCACACAATCACTCGTGTATCATTCAATTCGGCTTTTACCCTTTCTTGAACCTCACCACTTTGCCTTTTTCCTCTCAAGTGTTCTCATTATGGTTTTAGTCAATCTTCAACTCAAATCTTTTCCTCAAGCCAATATCAATCTGTAACTTGATTCAATATGAGTTTTACTGAGGAAGAACTATCCTTTTAGGGACTGAAAAAGGACGACGGTCTCGAATTTGAGTATGAAGAACTCAATTCGTGACAACTCTATAAGACTCCAAACAAATTAAAATGACTCAACTAGAATAGATATCTTGTTGGTTGAACCAATTTCGATGAAGCGCTGTTTTGAGGATCTTGAATTTCTTTCCTTTTTTTTTAAAAAATTAGATCCCTTTGCTCCTACTTTTGAAATTGAAAATTTTCGTTTTTTTAATACCAACAAGGTTACAACTAAAACATTCAAAGAACAATACTGAATGTAAAGATAGATCTATCTAACAATTTCGGACTCAAAGCTATCAACGAGCTAAGCAACCTAAACGTGTATGATAGGGGCAAAAACATCCTAAATATAGCTCTGATACCAAATGCTATGAATTTTTGTCGAACTTGTGACAAAACCCCACACCAATTCGATGATTCAAACATACAATCTAAAAGGGACGAGTTTGTTATGCTTTTGCCTGAAGACAACTTGTGTCAACCAATAATTAGTCACGATTTTTATACCGAAATGCCACCAATCAATTCCCAAGCAACTCGTGCTAATCAAGAATCTCAAGGATAAGTTCTATGAAGACGCCACTTCTCTGGCAAGGAAAAGATAAGTCAGAAACTGATTTAAAATCAAAAGAGAATATTTCTCACAATTAAATCAATAAAATGGAATGTGTTTGAGAGTTGGGGTTGTGCACCCTTTTATAGGGAGAAGGGGTACGAGTTCTCCATGCCATTAGGTCTCTAATTAGCTAAACAAGACTAGAAAATAACCTACTATAGATAAACATAAAACGAAATAGTCTAATCTAATTAATAACCCATGAGATTTGGACTTTTCATGGCAAAGCCTTTTTCACTCCAACTCCTCTTGTCATGCACATGTAGGACTCCTTGTGGACAATGTATCTTCAATTTGTGTCCAAGTATCTTCAATTTGTTGGACTCTTCTTTTGTGAATAAGGTGTTTTCAATTTGTTGATTTTCAAAATTGGGCCATGGGTTCTTGTTGATCCATAACTTGAAGAAGAATGATGGGTTGGGCAGCCTTATCCATCACTTATGGTAGATGTGCCGTGGGGTCCATCTTGTACTTCTTGGGCCCAAACTTCTTGGATCAATAAGCTTAAAGCCTCTTAAAATCTCTTGGCTCTTAGGCGTGTAATTGGGCCTTCTTTAAGCCTTAATGGCTCACTCCTCTCAAGCTCATTCACATGATTCACTCAATCATTGGTCTCTTCAACGGACTGCTCGTGGATGCCTCTTTCAGTGGATGGTCCATGTGCAACTTGGGTTGCATCACTCTCTGTCAGCCATACCAGAGTCATCTCCTTCAACCATTTAGCTTGGTCTACCCTCTCATGTTTTAGAGTTCTAAGTGCTTTTTCATTGGGTATAGTTCACAACACTCTGGTTATAAATGCTATATTCCCATTTCCCACATACTTATCTCAGCTTGTTATCTTTGATGAGACTGTGTTTCGGGCTACCTTTGATCATACTACTTGCATTGCTCCCTCCTAGGTGGTTGTTCCTGAGTCAGGTATTGCATCTTTTGGTCCTTCTTATGTCCTAGGTACCTTCGAACCGGTTGTTCCTCTATTGCCTTCCCAAATTCCAGCTTCAATGCATCCTGATTCGCTGACATCTTCATCCACACCCGAGTCACCTACTTTGCCAGCCATACCCGAGTCATCTCCTTCAACCATTCAACGTAGACCATCCTCTCATGATAGCTCTAATGATAGTGAACCACTACTTGATACACTCATTGGACTATCCTCTTATGATAGCTCCAGATGCTACCTTAGTCCGATTTCCAGATCCAGACTGAAATCCACCATTACTTATCCAGACCACTTCAATCATCACACAGTCTTAGACAGGTTGTAGTTGTCCTAAATAGTTTCCTGATTATCATCTTTTCTATTTCACTCGTCACTCTCTTCGTGCTCTTGTTAGTGTTCAGATTCCTCAAGAATCTACTACTTACTTGCAGGCTGCATCTTCCCAGGAATGACAAACTGCTATGAACGAGGAGTTTAAAGTATTAATAGCTAATCATACTTGGTCTTTATTTCCACGACCACCTAATCATCATGTTATTTGGTGTCGATGGGTCTACAAGATCAAACAGAGGTCCAATGATCGATATAAGGCACACCTGGTAGCTCATGGCTTTGCGTAAGAATATGGTCTGGACTTCAGTGAGACTTTGAGTCCAATTGTGAAGATCGCAACTCTCCGCTTATTCCTCACTATTGCAGTTCATTTTGACTGGAGAATTTGACAGCTTGATATGTCCAATGTTTTCCTCAATGGTGACATTGATGAGACTGTTTATATGGAGCAACCCCTTGGTTTTGCGTCCCAGTAGCACCCTGTCTATGTCTATGTCTATTAAGTTCGCAATGCATTACATGGTTTCAAATAGACACCCTGAACCTGGTATGTTCGGTAGTCTCAGACCCTAGTTGACCTGGTTTTTTTTTGCTTGGCTAATGACTCTTCACTGTTCACCTTTCACTCTTATGATGTTCACATGTTTCTACTTGTTTGTGTTGATGATATTCTGGTTACTGGCTCAGCTGAGGCTGCTATTAATGCTCTCATCACTGGCCTTCAGGATGACTTTCATCTTCGTAACCTAGGTGATCTTGGCTACTTCCTCGGTCTTAAGACTGTCTGAGACTCCTCAGGTCTTTATCTTTGACATAGCAAGTATGTTTCAAATCTCTTGAATTGCACCAAGATGATCGGTGCTAAACCTCTACCATCACCATCATCGTTTGGGTATCACCCAAATATAGGAGATTCATCTCCTCTTGGCCCTCTGATGCTACATTGTATACACAGGTTGTCAGAGACCTACAATATTGCACATTGACTAGTCCTGATATTGCATTTTCAGCTAATCAACTGTGTCAGCACCTGCATAGTCCTTCTGTGTCCCATTGTCTTAGTTGTAACGGTAATGTACACGGCCATTCCGCTACCGCTATTACCGTAATCCACCCTTACTCCTGGCTCATTACAACTGCATGCATTCTATGACTCCGATTGGGCTGGTTATCCTCTGGACAGACGCTCTACCATAGGATTTGGAATATTCTTGGGACCCTGCCTTATTTCTTGGTCTGCCAAGAAGCAGTCTGTGGTATCTCGATCTAGCATAGAGGCAAAGTATCGGGCTATGGCCTTGATTACAAAAAAATTATACTAGATCCGTATGTTGTTTCAGGACTTGTAGATTCCTATTGTTGATTGTCTAACTCTCTGGTATGATAACATTGGTGCTCTAGCCCTTGCATCAAATCCTATCTTTCATGCTAGGACTAAACACATTGAGGGGGATTATCATTTCATTCGTGTAAAAGTTCTCAACAAAGATATTCTCATGTCACCTCAGTACTCATGACCAGGTGGCTGACATTTTTACCAAGGAACTTGGCATTTCAAGTTTCTTCGTGCTAAACTCATGTTGGCTATGCCCCGTATTCGCTTGAGGGAGGATGTTAACGATAAGAATGAAGTTCACAATATAAGGAAACTTTTGGATATCAGTGCAACAAATCAGGAAGAAGATATAATTTAGAATAGATTGAAATTTTCCTTGTACCATATACTACCAAATTTGTATCTATAAATAAATACAGAACAACACGGTAGAAGTCAGTAAAGATCTCTCCACTTTGCATCTTCCTTCAACTTTGTTCTCTGTTTCAGTTTCTTTCAGGAACATAACTTAAAGTCTCTTTGATCTGTTTTGTACCTCTTCAAAATTAGATTATTTATCTTCTTCTCATTTTTTAGATTATTTTTAAAATAGCATTTTAAAACTTAACTTCTATTTCTACTTCTCATTTTTTCCAGTCGAAACTCATTTTTTTTTTTGAAGTAAGTAGGAGGTAACATTTCTTCTTCTTCTATTTTAATGATTTTAATGACAATTTTATAAATAAATAAAAGTTATCTTAAAAAATTTAATTTTAAACAATATTTGGTTGTCTTAAAAAATTTGACTGCAAAAACTATTTATATAAAGTTTTCTATTTGTTTTTCATAATTTTCTCAAAAAATCCAAAAAATACAAAATGATAAGAAGAATAAAAAAGAGCAAAGAACTATAGGTACAAAATATAGTCTCTTACATTTTTGAGTTTTCTCTCCAATTGAAAGTATGTTGCATAACATAAATTAGGTGGGTTATAAATGAATATTGTTTTCAGGAGTGAGTCTACTAAATCAATAAAAGTGAGACCTAATATGAGAAAAGTTATATATATATATATAGGAAGGATCCGTTGACATTATTTGTGATACAATTTGTGACACTGTTTCCTCAAAAGTCTATGTTTAGGTTCCGTAGGGTTTAGGGTTTAGATGTTTAGATATTTAGATCTTAGGGTTTATATTTTTGGATTTAGGGCTTAGGGTTTATGATTTTTTAGGGATTATGGATTTTAGGGTTTAGAGTTTTTAAATTTTAGGGTTTAGGGTTATAAACCCTAAAAAAATTCTAAACCCTAAATCCAAAAATATAAATCTTAAGATCTAAATATCTAAAAATTTAAACCCTAAACTATACGGACCCTAAACATAGACTTTTGAGGAAACAGTGTCACAAATCGTATCATAAATAATGTCAACGGAACCGTCCCTATATATATATATATATATAAACTTACTAACACGAACTAAATTTTAATTTCATTTCCAGCAAAAATAATTTCTTCATCGCATTGTCATTGTCCCACTGTTTTCTTTCAACGCTGATTTATAGTACATCATGAAAGGGTCTCATTTATAAGACACGAGACAAACAAGTGTAGCTTTGAGGAAGGACAGAGAGAGACAACAAAGAAAAGCTCACAATGGCTGCAAAACCGGGGTTTCTCACGGACTGGCCATGGAAGAAACTTGGAGGGTTTAAGGTATGAATATCCTTACATATCAGTTTCATATATAATTTTTAACTTACATTGTTGGGACGTGGGAGGTGTTTGGTTTGGCTGGCGGAAGGGGCGGAGTTAGGAATTGAAGTGAAGAAATGCCAAATTTTTTGGGTTTGAACATAGTGGGTCTTGTCAGATTAGATTAGATTAAATTGCAAAAAAAATCCATTTTTTTTGGATTTGACCAAAAAAAATTCAATAAATTTTATGTGAATTTTTAAAAGTACATATTCAATAGAAATATACCTCAAACATCTAAATTTGTTTTGGATTTGACCGATAAATGTTGAAAGTAATTTTTTTTTCAATTTTTTATAAGTTAAAGTTTTCAATTTATGAAACAGAATTTTTTTAAGTACAATCTAAAAAATAAATATATTAAAAAATAAAAATATATATATTAAGAACTGTCAAAAAAATATATAAAATAATATCTATTAAAATTTATTTTTTACAAATATATCAATAATATAACCTAAATTGTACATTTTTTTTTTTTTGATATGTAATACTGGGCTGTCCACGTAATGTGCTAATCGGTACCCAACATGTGGGAATTACCCGCTTCGCGTAGCGACCGGCCCAGCACGACATACTACTGCACTGCACAGCTCTGGGTATCCGGTTCGGGTTAATGCCCTCCCCGACTAATCCCACGGATAACAACGGAATTGCTGCCATACCGGCTCGAACCCTAAATTGTACATTTGTGTAAGGTGGTTGATCTTCTACAATGTTGTCCATGAAAAGTGAGGGATCGAATTCTATGATTATTAAATTCTTGATTTGATAGCAGCGGGGATTCGAATCCTTACCGTATGAAAATATAAGACACTTGCCAGTTGAGCTAAACAAACGCTTCATATTGGTTTTAAAAATATATCATTATATTATTTAGGAGATTAAATTAAAAAAAAAATTATATATAAATTTATTATTTTTTAAATTTCAGAAGGATCAGGACCCCGCCTCCGCCCTGGCCGGTGGGGTTGGTGAGAGAAAAAAATCCTTGAGTTCGTGTAAAGAATGAAAAGTTCATAGAAATAGGATGACCAGCTTTTTCTCTTTTCTTTTTGGCAGCACAACCAAAACAGTATATAATACGCACAGGCACAGCTTTATCTTTAGCTTTAGCTAGCGTCGCACGGTACAGTTTTGTTTTCTACTAAACGAACATAAAAACTCCCTTTTCAAGTACCTTCTCATGGCGCCACGGGCAGTTCAAAGCATTTACTCCTTTTTCAACGAAAGGGGAAGACGAGAGAGACTACACAAACTTACTCATAATCCCATTTCTCCTCTCGAGAGTCCTCCATAACCAAATATGGATATCGTACTCACGTTACCGGACGGCGAAGGGGGATAACCGGATCCTCGACAGGACAATTGAATTCGAACAGGTGGGCAGAGAGAGCAACTGGTAAGGATTTGATTCTCTTAATTTATACTTACCCTGTCTTTTGATGTTGTAATATTTGATTCATGTGTTTGTTTTCTTTCTTTCAGGGATGATCATATTCTGCTGAATGGGCTTCTGATCTACATTTTCAACGCCGCCATAGAAAAAGCTCGGTTCTTGCCGGCGTGGCAGTTCGATGGTGTGATCATCACAATCTTGCTTCTATCGGTCCTGTCGAGTATCTTTACTATTGGCTCCACCGAGCACTTGTTGGTAGGTATGCGGTGCGGTAGGTGAGATTTGAGTAGGTCTTAGGACGCATTCCTATAAATACCGTGTAATCGAATTATATTTTGTATCAATTAAATATACTCAATGATAAATGCATTCCGTTTTTATTTTATAATTTGATATCAGAGCAACACTTTTGCCCTAATTTTGGTGCCGTTACTGCCCCTCCTCCCCCGGAACCGGTCCCAAAACGTAGCCCATCTTCTTCTCTATCAGATCAGGTCTGTACCTGATGGTTTTCGGCCGCCACCGTTGCGCATGCGTCATCACCGAAAAATGCAACCTGCAGCGGTTTTCGGCCATTTTCGAGCGCGTCCGATGTCGGAATTGTTGAAAACTACCACCGTGAGGAGAGCTTTCTGCACGTAGGTCGCACGCCGTGTGTGGACGTCACACGCTGCCGCCGCCATCACCGAAGGTCGGAGACAGAATCTTCACCTCGGTTTGCTCGTCGCAACTGTCTAATCGTTTTTGATTGATTTTGTGTCGTTTAATGTATATTGGTATTTTATCGGATATGGTGAATTATCTGATTGGATTTATCGTATTTGGCTAAACTTGGGAATCCAATTAGGCATTGCTGATGCTGTTTTTTTGGATTGCGTTTTGATGGTAGGGTGTTGAGACATGTGGATTGTCGTATGATCGTGTTATGTGGGTTTTGTTGTTGAGGTGATCAGTTGTGATTGGAGCTACTGTGCGTGAAATGCCAGGAACAAACGATAGTGAGGTTAAATAAGGATTGGAGGTCCTGAGGTGGGCTCATAAAGGGAGCGAATGCCTCAACCTCGGCCGTTGTCCCTGCCGCTGCTCCGATCAAACTTGATCTTTCACCGATTGATTTGAAACTTGTTGGATCGGCTACATATCTTAGTTGGTCTCGCAGCATTGAGACCATCTTAGTAGGGAGAAGCCTGGACGGCTTCCTGAGGGAGTATGAATCGATGAGTGACATCTCTTCCATTATGGAGTGGAAAGTTACTCATGCTCAGCTATATATCTGGTTTCTAAACTAGATGACTGCATCTGTTGCTTCTATTGTGGATGACTTTAGCTTTAGTCTGAAGACTACCTATTCTGGAACTGAAAACCAAATGAGGATATTTCAGCTTCAATTGGAAATTGATGTGGAGGTCCAGAGGGAGAAGTCTATTAATGAGTATTCTATTTGTCTGAAGCGATTATGGACTAAAATGGATCAGTACGACCAGTAGCTGTAGTGACTCAAAATATAAAATGCGATAACGTTTTGAGAATGAAAAGACTATGAAATTCTTGAAGGATCTTAATTCGATCTTTCACTCGAGGCGATCATTTTTGTTGTCCCAGACCAAGATTCCATCACTAGATGAGGCTATTGATGCTATGATTCAGGCCGAGAGTGAGATGGGTGTAGTTTTAGGGTCGAAGGCTCTGGCTACTGCTAGTTCACGGGTGACTGGAGCACAGGGGGAAACTCGCAGTTGTTATTAATGCGGAGCAGTTGGCCACTTGATGGAGTTTTGTCCGAGGTTGTCCCATGAGAGAGATTCTATGGGGAGAGGTGGATTTTGAGGTAAAGGTAGAGCTCGTGGAGGTAAGAGAGGTGGTTCTAGGGGTGGAGGCCGAGTAGGCTATCACATCAACTTGATGGTGAATGCTGATGAGGAGGAAACAATGGGGAGTACTGTGACCATTGAGGAGGATCGAGTATTCTTTGACGTACTCCAGAGGAAACACAAAAGCGTGAGGATAGGCATTGATACACCTACCTCATCTGAATTCTCTGGTAACGTTGCTTTGGCCTCAGGTTTCACAGGTATATATGACTCACTAGCCCTAGCATCCTTTCCTACTACTGGCTCGTCAGATTGAATCATTGACTCTGGAGCTTCTGGACATGTGACGGGTGCTGCTAGGGAGTTCATCTCCTATACTCCTTTAGCAAATCCGTTAAGTGTTAAGACAACCGATGGTACTGATCTGCAAATAGTGGGTAAAGGTACAGTGCATTGTACAAATACGTTGATTTTGTCCAAAGTTTTACATGCTCCTTCATCTCCCGTTAACATCCTCTCCATAAATGCCATTATTAACCAATTAAATTGTACTGTATTGTTTGATATACCCCAGGTGATCTTCCGGGAGAAGAAGACAGGCAGGAGACTTGGGACTGGGACGTGGCGTAGTGGCTTGTGGTACATGGATCGGAAAGGATTAGACTCAGCCCTTTCATCCATCATGGAGAGACCTGGAGAGGACAACACCGTGAAAGACCTAATGCTTCATCATATGCGATTAGGTCATCCCACTTTCTTGACTATGAGTCGACTTTATCCTCGCTTATTTGCTACTGTGAATAAAGAAAAGCTAACCTGTGATGCTTTTGAGTTGGGCAAGCATACCAGAAGTTCTTATGTTAGCTCTGATACTCTGAGTTCGCGTGTTTTTTATTTGATACATTCGGATGTATGGGGGCCCTGTCCAACAGCAACATTCAATGGATTTTGTTACTTTGTATCCTTCATTGATTGTTGCTCCCGTATTACTTGACTATATTTAATGAAAAACAAAAGTGATGTACTTTCCTGTTTCAAGGACTTTCTAGAGGAGTACAAACGCAATATGGTGCAGTAGTAAAAGGGTCACGATCTGATAATGGAACGGAATACACTAACAGGGCGTTCACTGAATATTTGTCATCACAGGGTATTAAGCATGAAACTACATGCCCATACACATCAGAGCAAAACGGGGTAGCTGAGAGAAAAAAATCGACATCTTCTTGAGGTGGCAAGAAGTATGATGTTCACCATTAGTGTCCCAAAATATTTGTGGGTACAAGCAGTTCTTACAGCCTCATTCCTGATTAACCGGATAGCATCTCGAGTGTTAGGTTGGAAGTATCCATTTCAAATATGGAATGGCACAAAAGGGACATGATTCAGTTGAGAACGTTTGGTTGTGTATGTTTTGTACAGAATAACAGGTCAGAGGTTGGAAAGTTAGATCCAAGGGCTATCAAAAGTGTGTTCGTTGGATACTCTGCGACCCAAAAGGGATATGTGTGCTGGAGTCCTATTGAGTGGCGATTATTTGTGAGCATGGATGTTGCATTCGAGAGCATGAGCCATACCTTCAGCCGGGGTCCTACTCACATCTTGAGGGCTCATCTGAGCATATATGACGAGAGGGGGAAAATGGCAATAACAGCATGGATGAGAGTAGTGATAACGGGGGACATGTGATAGTACGAGTAGGTGACGTTTCTTGTCCTTTATCGATGAGTGAGTCGGGTACAGTAGAGAGCCAGATTCGGAGTCAGGGAGAGCGTAGAGAGGTTCCAGAGTCTCCTGCTCCAGTCTCATGCCCAAGGCCCTTGCCTGCTTCAACTCTGGGGCACCTTCGTCTTCATCTTCATCTCTAGTTGATACTCCTCCTCCCACTGATATTTCTATTCCTGCTACTGATATACCTGTCTATGATATTACTGTTCGGAGAACAACTCGCAGCAATGCAGGTAGAGACAGGCAAACGTGCACGTGCAAACGGGCTAGGCACGACACGCACGGAAAAATGTGCAAAATTGATTATGATGAAATGTTTGCACCCATGGCAAAAATGACCACAGTCAGAACTTTGGTCTCTATAACAAAAAATAAAGAGTGGAGCTTGCATCAACTCGATGTGAAAAATGCATTTCTTCATGGAGATCTGGAAGAAGAGGTGTACATGGAGATTCCTCCGGATTTGGTACCGGTCAGACTAAGGGTCAGGTTTGCAAAATTGACAAATCATTATATGGTTTGAAACAATCTCCTTGAGCCTGGTTTGACAGGTTCAGGAAGACCATGATTGGCATGGGTTATCAGCAAACCAATGCCGACCATACAATATTCTTCAGGCATGATGGGAATCATATCACGATGCTAGCAGTATACGTGGATGACATGATTATTACAGGTGATAATGAGAGCGAGATTGCAAAATTGAAGGTGAGACTGGGTAAGGAGTTTGAGGTAAAAGATTTGGGATAGTTGAAGTATTTCCTTGGGATTGAGATAGCTCGTGGGTCCAATGGAATTGTTCTATCTCAACGAAAGTATGTTCTTGATTTGCTCAAGGAGACAAGTATGTTGGGTTACAAGCGTGCAAAAATATCGATTGACCAGAGGCTGAAGCTGAGTGCAGAAGCAAGCGAGCCAGTTGATAGGGAGCAGTATCAAAGGTTGGTAAGTAGACTTATATACCTGAATCATACTCGACCTGATATCGCATTTGCTGTGAGTATGGTTAGTAGATATATGAATGACCCTAGAAAGGGTCACCTGGATGCAGTGCACCACATATTGAGATACTTGAAGAGTGCACCAGCAAAAGGGTTGATCTTCAAGAAGAATGGGCATCTGAATATCGAGGGATCTTGCGACTCAGACTGGGCTAGCTGTGTTGATGATAGAAAGTCCACGTCCGGTTACTGCATGTTTGTAGGAGGCAATCTAGTCTCCTGAAAGAGTAAGAAATAGACAGTAGTGACTCGTTCTACAGTTGAGGCAAAATACAAAGCCATGACTTTAAGTGTTGCTGAGATGATTTGGTTGAGATCCATACTTGTGGAACTCAAGATGGATCCAGATCCGAAATTAAAGTTGTGGTGTGACAACAAAGCAGCTATCAGCATTGCCAACAATCTAGTACAACATGATAGAACTAAACATGTGGAGATTGATAGGTTCTTTATCAAAGAAAAATTAAATAGCAGGTTATTGGAACTAAGTCACATAGTCACCAAAGAACAAGTTGTTGACGTATTGACTAAGGGTCTTAGTTCCCTATATCTTGAAAGACTCTGTAGCAATATGGGCTTAGTTGATATATTTCGCCCATCTTTAGGGGGAGTGTTGAAGAATTATTGTGGGCCATCTCTCATTTATTGAATGAGGAAAAAGGCACACGAGATGAAGAAAAGGCAGCACGCTCACGCTATTGTTACACGCCAGACAAGCAGCAGACTTTCATTTAATACAATGAAAGTGAGCCATTAATCATGTCGGATTGTTTCCATTCGTAGTACTATAAATAGGTTTTATACTGAGAAGGAAATGTATGAATTGATTCGGTATCAGAAGTTTTAGTACAAGAAATTCTCTCGTTTTTCTCATTTCTCATTTTACAATTACTAACAACACAAAAGATAAACATGACAAAAGTAAGTTGTTATGCGTCTCTCAAACATTCTCTATGGTAGCCATCGGTATAGACACGTGTTTGGTCTTTACTCCTTTGCCTACAACTTTCCTGCCTCGCTTGTGGAGAGTTTTTTCGTTTCTTCTTCCAATCAGTTGCTGCCATTTCATCCCTTCCACCAGAGGGGCCAAGAACGATTGTGATTGTTACATTCGTGTAACGTAACAATCATGTAGGAAAAAGGGCATTGCTACCCCCACAGGAGGACAACCTGATGAGGGCAAAGGCGTTGTTGGCACGCATACAAACTAGATCCAGTACTCCTTGTTTGAGCAGGACACATAGCTAGATCCTTTTGTAGTATATTTGTGTTTTGTATGTATATATGTTGTCAAGATATTTAGTTGTCGGTTAAATAGGTTTATGTTGTTAAGTTAGTATTAAGGAAGTCTATAAATACTATAACTGGTACGTTTTGATAAGCAAGAATGAGAATATGTTTCTGAACACTTCCCGTCGTTGTCTTTCTCACCCTATTTCCTTCCCTCTCACAAATCTCTTATGTTCGCCGTCTCGACTCTAATTCTTTCTCTACCTTCAACTCTCAAATTTCACCATGAAAGTCAGGGTTGTAACAATTGGTAACAGAGCAAGCTTAGTGATCCAACTACGGTTTCCAGTGATGCTAGCTGTTTATCCTCATCTTTGGAAGCAAATTGACATATTTCTTATGTCAATAGTATTGATGGTATTTGATTTGGGGGCAAAGATCTCAAAAGGAGAGAGGCCATGTAACAACCCTGTAGGAAAATGACGATGTTGCCCCCACAAGAGGACAACCTGATGAGGGCAAAGGCGTTGTTGGCACGCATACACACTTGATCCAGTACTCCTTGTCTGAGCAGGACACGTAGCCAGACCCTTTTGTTTTATATTTGTGTTTTGTATGTATATTTCTTGTCAATATATTTAGTTGTCTCTTAAATAGGTTTATGCTGTTAAGTTGTAGTATAAAGGAAGTCTATCAATATTGTAACTTGTACATTTTGATAAGCAAGAATGAGAATATATTTCTGAATGCTTCCTCCCACTTGTCTTTTTCTCCTTGTTTCCTTCCCCCTCACAAATCTCTTCTCTTCACCGCCTCGACTCTACTTCTTTCTCTACCTTCAACTCTCAAATTTCACCACAAAAGCCAAGGTTATAACAATTGGTATCAGAGCAAGTTTAGTGATCCAACTACACCTTCTAGCGATACTAGTTGTTTATCCTCACCTTTGGAAGCAAATTGGCATATTCCTTATCTCAATGGTATTGATGGTATTTATCCTGGGGGCAAGGATCTCAAAAGGAGAGGAGTCGTGTAACAACCCTGTAGGAAAAGGATGTTGCTGCCCCCACAAGAGGACGACCTGATGAGGATTTAGGCATTGTTGGCACGCGTACAGACTAGATCCAGTACTCCTTGTCTGTGCAGGACGCGTAGCCAGACCCTTATTTCTCTACCTTCAACTCTCAAATTTCACCATGAAAGTCAAGGTTATAACAGGAGTTTGCCCTTTTTATTTTAAAATTGCTAGCTGATATGAAGATTTGCATTATTGTGCTTGCACTCGATACTTTATGATAGATGGTTTTCATGCTGCAACCTAATGATGTATAACCAATAGGATATATGGAGTCTGATGCTATACATGAATTTAAAATGGATCAATCAAGTGAATATGGTGTCTGCCAGTGATCTGAATCCTTACAATCCTTTGTGATTAAAGTTAGGGTTTACTTTTGACATTTTTGGTTTTGCAAAAAGAAAACCCATCCATTCATAATAAAACGCAAATATAGAAATGAGAATGTTAATATGAGGTATTGTAGTCCATCCTGACAATTGGCTAAGACAATTAACACATTGCAAATACTCTTTCCCCAGCTTTGACAAAGCTTAAATGTTTTTTTTTTATAACCCAAATTCATTAATAATTAAAAGTGTATGTACATGAATTCTTACCGGTGGTAGGAAATAGAATAATAGAAAATAAATGCGAAAAGTAAATAAAAAACAAGAGACCCAAAGCATACCCCGAAATAAGATACAATTTATGGCCGAGGAAGAATATAGAGAGAGATAAGGGGTTGATGTGTATCAGTGATCAAATGACTTTCAGCTATGCAAGCTGCCATTGAAATAGCTACAGGTGTCATTACAATGCTAAACTCAGCTCACCCTAAGCTTAAATGTTTGTGTAGGTAATTGGTTAATTTAGAGCCTTATATATATGACAGCAAGTGTGTTGATCTGGAATCTGCATCTTAATCTTGTCATGGTTATTCCACATAGTTCTTCGTGACTTGACAAGTCTGCGGAGTCCATATCCGCCATCAACTTCAGCAATAAAGGGTCCAGATATCTTTGTTCTACGAATATGGGATTTGTAAAATGCATCATGTCCATGTGTCACTGGAGGAACTTGTTTTTTTCTAAAATCAGTTGATTTTATGTGGGAAAAGAAAATGGAGTGCCATCCTTTTGTTTTCTCATGAAACTATAAATTTGCTTTGGCTTTGGATTTTACTGCTGCTCTTGCGGTCAAAACAGTCAATCTATAATGGATTAACCAAAGGTTTACAAGCACTGGGCAGGTTGCATTCTATGATATCGGCGGGAAATCACAACCAATCACTGTACTTCGTGCCTAGATGTTTTGCTTATCAAAAAGCCTTTTTCTTGCATTGCAATATATACTTTTTTGCCATGTCTTTGCCATGCATACTCGATTTGTGTCAAGTTTGTATTTGTTGATGTATTCTTTGTCAAAAGTTCCTGGTCTTCAATTAATCTATGATTTCTGATTTTATCTTCATCATGCTGTCACAATTGTACAGATAAAACTGTTCTTTGATTCCCCTCGGTGATATTTATTTATTTTTCCTGTTGGATCTACATCAGATGAACTCAGATCAACTTTTTCAGAGGAAATGCCTCATAAAAGAAGCTTGTTATGGGATGCTGATTCTGATTCAAAGAAAAATGATAATCGAAAGCCTTCTCTCCAATTTCCTCCCCGGGGTTTGGGACTAATGAGAGGCATCCAATTTTTGACTGGAAATCCAACTTCTCTTACAAGCTGGTAGTTCATACTGAATCTCCCTAATGGATTTTCTTATTTTCTCTTTATCAGTTAATCTTATTTGCATATATGAGGCATTGTCTATTAGTCGGTGCTTGCTCAACCACACTCAACTTGGTGCTGATGGTGAATCTTTTGGTTCATTCATTAGTCATAGGCAAGCTTTGATTTTTTGCTTTTGCAGAGAGAATAAGTGCATCATCCATCAGTGATGTTCCACCTTTTCCGGCGTCATCACCAAAATCAAAGAAATCTGAATCAGAAACTAGGGGAGAAGTTCTAAATTGTTTTCTGGAATAGGAACTGCTGGACATGCAATGATGCAACTACCAATGTATGATACAAGATCGCTTCTCTCTGTGTTTTATGATTTAGGGATAACATTTTTTCGCCACCACTAGCAGGGTAGTGTGGGGTTCATTGCAAAAAAAATCCTCAGAGTCGTACACACAGCAAGAAACTTCTTTTACTCTTCAGCTTTTTCAGCATACACTTGAAGAAACTCTAGCTTCATTTCAAAAATCTATTCACGAAGACATTAAAGGCAAATTCCACATTCATGAGGTAATATCTGATTCCATTGTTGATTTTCCCTAACATTCTGAATAAACATTATTCAGATGGAGATGTCCAGTGTCATGGGATTGATCCTTGGAAATCAGGCTGAGACCGGCAGTGGATTCCTTGGTATAACTGAGTATTTGTTGTGTATGTGTTTCATATTATGTGCTGTATTTTTGTAGGAAAGGAACTTGCTTGGATTTCTGGTGTTCGCCTTTGGCGAGCACTTAGCAAGTGTAGTTTTGTTCATCTTTGTTTCATTAACTTCTATGTGAAATCTTGAATCCTGAATAGGAAAGCAACTCTAATTTGATTCGGAGATGGTGTCTACACTTGCAAGAGTTTCTCTTTGTTGCATTTTGCTTTATATTCGATGTTTTCAATGTCAAAATGTATATGAGATATCGAATATTGAATTGTATTCGTCTACTCTTTTCTGTTTGATTGTTTACAAGTTTATAGGAGACTAATGTGGTAGATAAAGAAGTTTCCAAAGAATAAGGAAATGATCAATTTATGGGATCCTTTCCTTTTACAGATTTTGGTCAATCCTTCCTTATTCATCCTAGTCTAACACTCCCCCTCAAGTTGAGTTGGGGAATCTTCAACTCCTAACTTACTCAATACATTTGTAAACACATGACTAGACACTACTTTGGTTAAGATATCAGCCAGTTGATCTTCTGATTTAACATGAGGTAGACTGATGAT
>JAOWBN010182766.1:0-16766 GCA_028565015.1 Pinguicula moranensis
AGACAGTGGCTGATCAGACGCCCAGATGTCAGTCCAGAACGCAATGCCAGCCCCATTTCCTAACTGTAATTTAACATTATCAGTGAACCAGTTGCTACAGAGGGTGTCCTGGAGAGATTGCCACCAGCCAGAGGTATAGCCCCTGCCTCGAAGCCTACCTGGCCTTAATGTGGGAGCATGCTGAATGAGAGATCTATGTCCCCCAATGACAACAGAATGGGGATTACCATACTTTGACACAAGGACAGAAGTTAGTAATGAGGGTGGGCCATTTAGCAGCTTCAAACCCCATTTGCCAAGCAGTGCCAAGTTTAGGGAAGATAAGCAGTGAACACCTAGGCCACCTTTAGATATAGGCGTAGAGACCTTCTTCCAAGAAGTAAGGCAGAGATTCCTATTCGTGGAGGCATTGCCACTGCCCCAGAAAAATTTCCTCTGTATACTCACCAGTTTTTTAATGACAGAAGTAGGTGCTCGAAAACAGGAGAAGAAGTGCTGAGGAAGAGCAGTCAATACATCCTTCAGTAATGTTAGCTTGCCTCCAGAGGATAGAAGTTTATGATCCCATCTAGTGAGCACCGAGGAGAACTTATTGCAGACCTTGTTCCAAGAAGCAGATTTGTTCATATTGGCCCCCACTGGCAAGCCGAGGTACTGAAAAGGAATGGAGGCAGATTGGCACTGTAAGAAGGATGCCATATCAGACAAAGTAGACCCCTCAACATTAATACCAATCAATCTACTTTTACTAAAATTGATTTTGAGGCCAGAGACTAGTTCAAAGTTTAGCAGAATGGACTTGAAAGCCTGAACAGATTTCCACTCCGCTTGCCCAAAAAGAATGGTGTCATCCGCATATTGAAGATGAGAGATTGGAACATGATTACGGCCAATGCTCAAGCCAGAGAACAAATGCAGATTAACTGCCTGCTGGAGCATGGCAGATAAACCCTCAGCAGCCAATAAAAAGAGGAAGGGGGCAAGGGGATCACCCTGCCGAATGCCGCAGGAGGGGAAGAATTCCTTCGTTGGACTTCCATTGATAAGAATGGAGGTAGAAGATGAAATTAATAAGCCACGAATCCACCACAGCCAGCATGGTGGGAAGTGCATCAAGGACATGATTTGCAGGAGATACTCCCAATTGAGAGAGTCAAAAGCCTTCTCAAAATCTACCTTAAAGAGAAGGGCTTGCTTTTTCTGTTTTTTGACATCCTCCACTACCTCATTGGCCAACACAACACTGTCTATTAGCCTCCTCCCTTTCAGGAAAGCAGACTGCGAGGGACTAATCAGATTGTCCATCACTAGACAGATTCTGTTGGCTAGAGTTTTTGATATGATTTTTGGCACACTAGCCATTAATGAAATAGGCCTAAAATCTTTGACAAAAAGAGGGCTGGTGACCTTGGCAAGGAGGGAGACATGAGAAGCATTACTCCCCTTAACTAACTTGCCCGACTTATAGAACTCCTGCATTACCTTAAAAATGTCAGGCTTGAGGACATGAAGAAAGTGTTTTATGAAGTTGAAATTTAGGCCATCCGGTCCAGGACTCTTCTGCCCTTTACAGCCCCTAATGGCAGACAGAATCTCAGCCTCTGAGAAAGGCTGTTGGAGGAAATCTATTGTGGCCTGATCAAGGTGCCTTAATCCTAATGTAAACTTAGGCCTAATGGGCATTTTCTCTGTAAACCGGTCTCTAAAGTGGTGATAGAAGCTGGCTTTGATGAGATCAGGAGAGTCTACCCAGGTGGAGCCCTCCCAAATGCCATTGATCTTATTTGAGAGCCTAGACTTATTCAGGCTATTGTAGAAGAAAGAAGAGCTCTCATCCCCTTCCTGCACCCACTGGACCCGAGATTTCTGAAAGATAGTTGAAGAAAGTCTCCTAGTAATGCAGTCTAACTGAGACTGCAGGTCACACAGGTGCTGGTGATCAAATGGTTGATCAGCTTCCGCAGCAGCTTCAATAACCTGGATGCTCCTAAGAAGTGAATTTTTTTCAGATGCCATGGTAGATAAGGTAACCTTGCTCCACTGCCTAATGGAATTCCTAAGGAACCTGATTTTCTGCAGGAGTTGGAAGCTCATAAAGCCGTTAACCCTTGTATTGGCCCAGACCTCCTCAACCAATTCATTATAACTCCTATCTAATAGCCACACGTCCAGTACCTTAAGGGGTTTTGGACCCCAATTCACAGAATTTTGGCTGAGATTTACAGGGGAGTGATCTGAGCCATACTTATCCAGACCTACTTGGGACCAAGACTCGGATGAACTAAGCCAGGCATCATTGAGTAGAAACCTATCCAGCCTGCTCATGGCCTTAAGGGACTTCAAATGCCAAGTGAATCTTTTACGATCCATCTTGAGATCATGCAATCCAAGATTATTAACAAAAGCATTAAATGCTTCCACCTCAAGAACATGATTATCTGAAGAAGCCCCTTTCCGTTCGTTTAATGCAAGCACTGCATTAAAGTCCCCCATAACACAAACTTTGCCTATCATGAGAGGAGAGAGACTAGACCTAAGAGACTGCCATTGGTCCAATTTACTGGCCAGAGAGCCGGGCCCATAAACATTGACCATGGCAGACATCTCATCCTCTCCTTTCCAAGTACCCAGAATGCCAAGATAGCCATCTCCATTGAACATAGAGACTCTCTTAAAACTATTCTTACTCCACATGCACAACAAACCGCCTGATTGCCCATCAGAGCTAGTGTACACCCAGTCAACCTCAGAATCATACCAAAGAGACAAACACAGCCACTTATCCACACAGGACAATTTTGTCTCCTGTAAACTAATAAAGTCCATCCTTTCTCTTGATATCAGCTGCTTAACATGGAACCTTCTATCTACACTACCTAATCCTCTAACATTAAAGGTCGTAATCTTCATAAACACTTCCTATTCCTAGGGTGTGACTGCCTAGCAGATGATAAGGAAGGTGGCTTGATAGGAGGCAGTTGATGGGAAGTGGCTAGGCCTTCCAGGATGGAACGAAAATCTTCATAATGGTTGCCAAAATCGATCCCCAATTGAGAGCCCACCTCCATTATAGAGGCAGCTACATTTTTAAGTGGATCATAGGCTGTAGAATCCTGGAGAGGCAGAGGAGGACTAACAGATGATTGAGCTTGCAGGTGCTTGAGCCACTCATCCAGAATAGCTCGACCTTGAACCCGAGCAGAAGCTGTCACCTTTTTAGGACGTCCCCTGCCCCTTTTAGGAGCAGGAGTGGAGAAAGCAGCTGCATGAGATAGAGGAGGGAAATCTTCCTCCAAGATTGGAGGAGACAGCTGGATGTCATCCTTAGATGGTACAAGGGCTGGTGGGACCGCAGAAGGATCAGCAAGAACACAGAGTGGTAGAGGCGAGTCACCACATGGTGACTCCTTATCAGGACATGAAGAAACAGTTGGATGAATAATGGGAGGAGTCCTGCTAATAGGAGAAGAAGACTTCCAATCAATTCGAAGGGGCTCAACCACTGAATTAGGATCCTTATGAACCAAAGATAGATCCTTACCAATTGGAGATACACTATAGGTGCCAAGTGGATTAACCTGCTGAGAATCAGGTAAGGCTTGCTCCTTATTAGTGGATCTAGGTTCCTTATCAATAGGACTACCTGGTAACAGACAGACAGCATGATCAGAGATAGGACATAAATCCATATCATCATCAAGACTGACCTCCGCAAATGAGGGAATCTCAGACTCACTAGTAGAGTCAGAGGCTGTGTAAGAACAAGGGAATAGAATTGGTCGCTCTAACATAGACTCAGTCACATATATAGTAAACGGAATATCATCAACCAGGATCACCAGGGAGCCCTCAACCTTAGAACAAAGGGGAGCTTGAATAACAATGTGCGCGGCCTCAAGATTAGCCTTGGAAAGAGTTATGTCGGAGATCCTGCTGAATGTTCCAAAGACATTGCCAATGGCAGAAAAATTGGTCTCCGACCAAGCCTGAAGAGGCAGTCCGTGTATACTGAGATAACAGACTCTACTTATAGAGGGTTCTTGGGGAGACCAGGGGGAGATCGATTGAACCCAATTGGCAAGCCAATCACGATCATTTGCAAGAAGGTTACACAGATCAACAGGTTCATCTTCCCATAGGAGGGCAGTCCCCGGATAGAAAGGACTAACTACCAGATTGATATAACCAGCAGATCTTAGCCCCTTTTGAAAGTCACGACAGCTAATTTGTTGATTCAGCTTAGCTACCAAACTACGAGTGAGCCAAGAGTTTGGTTCAGAATTAGAGCGGATAGATAAAGGAGCTGCAGGATTAGGCTTAATGGATGAAGGGGAGAGAACACTCTTCGCCACCCTCACCGGTTTGGCCACAGGCTTCGCCGGAGCCTGTCTAGAGGAAGACGAGGGGCGAGCTGCCTTCCCTCGAGCTTTGGGATATCTTGCAATATTAGATTGCAGGCGGAAAGAGCCGATCCAGGTATTGTTGAGTTTGAACAAGAGGAGCGCAACATCCTCAACATTGACAAACTCAACAAATCCAAACGGTAAGCGTTTAGCATTGAGTTTTCGAGCAATAGTCAGGGACTTTATAGTGCCTTGACGTTTCAAGGCACTACCCAGCCGGTCGGGATCAGAGCCCGTAGGGAAGTTCGTCAGGTAACAACACACAGCAGTACCAGTAGGAGTAACTGTATGCTGGCCTGACCTAGCATGAACAGGATTCGGGTTCTGAACAGAAACAAGATCAGGAATCCGCTGATCATACATGGGAGCTTTACCGGCTTTAATAGCCGCTCGCCGGAGTAATTTCAACTGATGAGAAGGGATTGTCCAAGGGTTCGACATCTACAGAAAGATACGCGAGAAATGTGAGAGATAGGAAGATTAAAGAAGGATTAGAGACTGAAGAGACTCCCCAGTCACCAAGTGGTGAAGCTGGGGAGAGGAGAAACCGTTACTACCCGAAACCACGCACAGACTAGCGAGCAGAGATTACTACAGTACTGCCAAGGAAGAAGGAGGAAGACGAGGACGCGAGAATCGCCATTGTACGGAGAGAATCGCCAAAACGATAAGTTTTAAGTAGTAGAAGGTTGGCTGCGCAAAACACTCAGTTTTTTGAAAAAAAGGTGCTTATAAGCCAATTATAATTTTGAGATCGCAAAACAAGCCCGTAGTATCTCTGGTGTAAGAGAGAAAATTCTACCAATAGCAAAATTGAGCCGTGCCACTGAAGGCACTATTTTCAGAATTAATTTGGAGGCCAATCTGTAATCTCTAGGATTCAATGAGCTCTTCTAAGTAGATCCAAAAACAGGAACAATTATGTAGAATGAACCCAGAAGTAGCCAGAGATCTCAAGCAGGGGTGGAGGCAGGGGGACTAGGGGGCCATGGTCCCCTAAGAATTAAAAAAATATTTTTACACGTAAAATTTTTTATTTTTATTTTTTGTTTTAGTCCCCTTAAATATATTAATAGTATTTGCTTATGTAACATTGCATAAAAGTTGCCTAGCTCATTTGGTGAATGTTGTTGCAATTGTTTGAAAATTTCACCCAAACAACGAGGGATTGAATCCTGTCGTTGTGTTTCAAATTCTTTTGGTTGATAAAAAGAAACAAAAAGAGCCTATAAGTATTCGAAGCTTTGACTGACCATATGTATTTTCAACACTTATTGCCACTACACCATATGTCTTTCACGTCATGTTCATGATTCTAATAAGTAATAACCCCATATTTATGTTTGTTTCATTTTTCAATATATATATATATATTATAGTTTTTAATATAATTATTTTCTTTAATTTTATATTTAGTTGTATTTATGGTCAAACAAATTTTAAAGTTCTGAATTTGTTTCTGTTGTAAAAAAGTTGATTATTTGTGCAAAATTATGGAGACAACGATCATTATTATTATTGTCTAAAATAAAATTTTTTATAAAAATATTGTTAAAATAATATTTTTATCAAAAATATTATCTAAAACAACCAAAATATTAATCATTCATTTTTTTCTACCACAACATCTAAATGTGCATATCCGATCGAATCCGATTCAACCCGACCCCTATCTAGTTTGCTCAAACTCAAAAAATCTGGCCCCCCGCTTAAAATCCTGGCTCCGCCATATCAAGTATATATATCTTCTTATATTTCTATCTTAGAGAAGAGAAGTTTTATAGAGAAGAAAATTGTTATTCAAGGAGTAGAAACAGATCCCGCAAAAACTCAAAACACACTAGCGCACTCTACAACGGAGGCTGAATACATTGCTGCTTCAGAAGCTACAAAGGAAGCCGTTGGATCAAGAAGTTCATTCAAGAACTTCGAGTGGTTCCTTCTGCTACAACACCGATCACTATACTTTGTGATAGCAGTGTACCAGTAGCTCAAGCTAAAGAAGCTATCCCAAACAGGTGTGCCATTTGGTTTTGCTACGACGGATGTTGAAGGGCAAAAATCTCTCCTTAGGAAACTAAACACGGTTAAGATAAGCTCCTTTCAGTTGAGAGCAAACCTGGCTCGCTATCCTGAACCTACATCCAAGGAGAAAGCTATGGTAGTAGTGGAAAAAAGTAAACTGGTGATATTGGATAAACCACACTTGAACGGTCCTACACTTGACGCCTCAACAAGTAAAGATCCACTGATACAGGACATCTCAGTAATACCTTTTGAATGGCCAACCGTGGTAGCTAATGGAAAATCGATGGTAATTCAACGTTCAGATTGGGGTCAGAGTTGGTTAAAGAAAGGATACATTGGTGTTCTGAACAAATACTATCATTGGCAGTATGTGCAATCTGAGATAAAGGCCGCAGGATACCTCAACATCATTGTTAGTCCCATCAATCCTACACATATTCTTATCTGGGAAGAGTCTGAAGTGGAGCTGGACAATCTCATATGTAACGAAAGTACATGGCTCCTAAATTGGCTGGATGATGTATACGCCTAGTCACTTGAGGAGGAACATATAGAAGGACCAATCTGGATTCAAGTATTCGGCCTTCCCCTACACTTTTGGACTAATCGCATCATGGAACAAATATGGAATCAATTGGATCATGTGTCAAGATCGATGAATGCAGTCTCAATCACCGCTACCTAGAAGCCATCCAACTCCTGATCAAATTGAAAACAGGGGAAACATTACCTAACTGTTTATCAGTTTCAATTTCAAACAAGATCTATAACTTATCCATCAAACAATTATGGCCTAATAGATTCTCTTTATCTTCTACGCTGGACTTCACGTTCACTGAAGGAGGATCTTTATCTTGAATTAGGGAACAATTTGCCTCTGATTAGGAATCAATATCAGCAACTGAATTTACACAAGAGGATATTACAGCTTTGACTACCAAGGACAATTAGGTTCTGTCAAAACAGGAATCCTCCTTGATGCAAACATGGCAGCCTCAACCTATTTCATGGTGGCCTACATCAAAAGACATTACATCAAAGGGAGATTTTAAAGAGACACTCAACATGGGGGGGACCTTACAGCCCCATATGCATCTGCACAGACTACTAAGGAAACTTTATATGTATCTTCACCAGTTGCAGAACAACAATCAAGTGAACCTGTATACCCGGACCAAGAGCTGAATCAAGAATCAGAAAAAACAAAGGAGGCTTTAAAAATGATAGAGATGAACAGGTCCCACGCCATAACTGCTGCTCTGAATGTATCATGGAGGAGGCCAAATGCTCAATTCACCAAGAAATGGAAATCCTCTCATGACTGAAATGACTCTAGAGATGCTATTGAAGGATCAAGAAACTCTGAAAACATTAGATGCACCAACTGTGAGCATAAATGAACAATTTGCAGGCCATAACTGCTGCCCAGAATGTAGCCTGGATCAGGGCAGAGATGAAGTACTCGATCACTCATCATCAACAAATGAAGTGCATGACATGTCAGAATTGGTTCCAAATTTGGAATCATCAAACAGAACCATCCTATTATTGGAGGACTTTCCCACAATCAACCAAACTACTTCACCTGAAATGGTAAAGAGTCCAGCAAAGCATCTTCAATCTGTTTCAGATATTGGAGCTCACAAAGGACCAAAAACAAGAAGCAAAACAAGAAGCAAAACAAGAAAAGAATCTATTTTAAATGCTCAAACAGACTGCTCAGCCATTACACTTTGGATAGATCAAATGTCTACATACACATCCGATGCTGAGAGAAATCAATCTGGTGCAGAAATTTCTGAAATGCAAAAAAGAAAGGAGGCTGATCATATCATGGAAGTAGGTCAAAAACTTGGCCTATCCTACATTCCTAATGAAGTAGCCACTCGCAACCATTCGATATAGTTGAGCTCTCTCAACAGGAGGTCCCAAACAGCTACAACACCGGGGAGTCGCAAGAAAGGAGATGATAAAATCTTCCAATGAAGCTCATTACCAATAATGTAAGGGTACTTAACAGTTCAGGGAGAAAAAAAAGCGTGAGCAAGTTATTCTTGGCAGAGAAAATGGATTTTGTGAGTCTACTGGAAACTAAATTAGACAGCATCGATAGGATATTAGTCTCTTTCCTATGATACGAGGCATACTTTGATTGGGTATACCAAGGAGCATTCGGTAGATCAGGAGGACTATTATCAATATGGAACAAAACTAAATTCAGAAGGCAACACAAACTCTCAGAGGAAGGGGCGCTAGGAGTAGCAGGATACTGGAATAGTGATGATGTTCTCTCAAACATGCTGAACATTTATGGACCTTCAAATCTGGCAGCTTAGCAAACACGATGGAAATCCATTCAGGAACTACACGGTGACAAGGATGATAAAAAATGATGCTTAATGGGAGACTTTAATGCTATCCTACATAGTAATGAGAGAAAAGGAAGAGCACACATTCAAAATGCCCAAGAAATTGAATGTTTCAACAATTTTATCTGCTCTATCAACCTGATTGACCTCAACATGGAGAAAAAGAAGTATACTTTATACTTAAAATCATTGAAAGCCATGAGCCGGTTGGATAGATTTTTGGTGAATAATCTTTGGTTACAAAATGAGAACAACTGGATACAAATAGGGCTGCAAAGAGACGACTAAGATCACTGCCCTGTGAGTCTTTGCCACAACATAAAAAATTGAGGCCCTAAACCATTGAAAGTATGTGACTGGTGGCTGGAAGAGAAATCTTTTAGGGACATGATTGACCATACCTGGACATCTTCAACTCCTGAAGGTTTTGCCAGCTTCAGAATTAAAACAAAAATTCAGCAACTTCGAAATGGTATGAGAGAGTGGAGAAATCATGAGCCAACAAACCTGGAAGCACAAAGAATGGATTTACTGAAAGTTCTTGAATCCAGAGAAATCCAGGCTGAAACAAGTGACCAGGATAACCCTTCTGGAGAGGAATCTACTCGTGAACTAAGAGAAAAACTTGAAGACATTACTAGAAAAAATTGATAGCCTAGCTCATCAAAAATCTAGGATCAACTGGTTACAACAAGGAGACGTGAACAGTATATATTTTCACCAACATTCAGGGTATCTGGCAGAATAACACATGGTTTGAAGAACCTGAGCATATCAAGGAATTTTTTGTTCAACATTATGAGGAAAGATATAAAGAAACTTCATGGCCGAGACCACATCTCCAAAATATGCAGTTCAAGACTATATCAGCAACTGAACAAAGACATCTCATTCAACCCTTTTCTGAACAGTAAATCATGGCAGCTATCTCACAATGTGAAAGTTCAAAGAGCCCTGGCCCGGATGGTTTAAACTTCAAATTTATCAAGCACTTTCTATACCTGATGAAAGCTGATTTTTTTCACTCTTTTCAGGGAATTTTACACGAACTCAAAACTGGTCAAGGGTTCTAATATAGCACACATCTCTCTTCTTGCAAAAAAATACAACTCCTATGCGATGTGAAGATTATAGACCTATTACACTGATCAGCTCAATGCCCAAACTTATCACTAAGGTTCTGGCGACAAGATTGGCATCATGCTTGGAGGGTCTCATATCTTTAAATCAAATGGCATTTATCCCAGGAAGGAAGCTCCTTGATGGAATCTTGATATCGAATGAAATCATTGATGAAGCAAAAAGAAAGAAAATTAAAACTCTAGTTCTGAAAGTGGATTTTGAGAAAGCTTTTGATACAGTTAACTTGGACTACTTAAAGGAAATTCAAGATCTCATGGGATTCCCCTAGGATATGGACTAGCTGGATCCGAGAAATTCTGGAATCAGCAACTACATCAGTCCTCATCAATGAAAGTCCATCACGAGAATTCATTCCAAGGAGAGGCCTAAGACAGGGTGATCCCTTATCACCGTTCCTTTATACCATTGCAGCTGAAGGCTTATCCTACATGATAAACAAAGTAGTCTCTTTAAACCTCCTTGATGGTTTCCAATTGGGAACAAGGAGGTTGAAGATTCACACCTACAATTTGTTGATGATACGCTCTTATTTGGGGAAGCAACATGGAGCAATGTCCAAAACTTAAAAGCCATACTCATAAATTTTGAACAAGCTTCTTGCCTCAAAATAAATTTCAGCAAAAGCAGTCTGATTGGTATAAATGTGCAGGATAACATCATCAACAAAATGGCATCCTACCTAGGCTGCAAACAGGGTACTCTACCTTTTAAATATCTTGGATTGCCACTAGGAGTGAGTGGAAAGCAAACTGCAGCATGGAAACCGGTCCTGGATAAATATTCTTCAACTCTTGAAGCTTGGGAACATAAGACCTTTTCTACTGGAGATAAAACTACAGTAATCAACTCCATTTTGGTATCCCTACCCTCTCATTACCTCGGTTACTTCAAAGCCCCATCTTCAATTATAAGAAAACTGATATCTATGTAGCGCAAATTCTTCCGGAAAAATTCAACAGAAAAGAAAGGGATATGCTAAACATCTTGGGAAAAAGTTGCAACACCCCTTGAGCAGGGTGGTGTTGGTGTTAGATGTCTCAAAATAGCAAACTTATCTATGCAAGGCAAATGGTGTGCTAGGATTGTTCAAGGGGATGTAAGCCTTGCACTAAAAGTATTACAAGCTAAATATGGGCCAATTCAGCTAGGAGAGTTTCCTGCCCACATCTCAGCTAAAAGTTCTCGGAGAAGATCTAGGCCATCACCTTGGTGTAAAATTATCCAGAAAATAGGAGCTTCAACTCATTTTCAGCAGGCAACCAAGCTCAAAATAGGCAATGGAGAGAAAATTCGGTTCTGACTGGACAAATGGGTGAATGACAGACCACTAGCAGAATCTTTCAAGAGATTATTCAGAATATCTAGGAATTCAGAGATCAAAGTGTCTGAAATGGGCAATTGGGTTGGAAATATATGGCACTGGAACTTTATCTGGAGAAGAGAACTAAGGGATTTTGAGCGGACAGATTTTGAAAATCTCAAGGTTTCTCTGCAGGGGGTTATGTTAGACAGAACAAAGCAGGATCAATACACTTTCAATGACAATGGCATGGGATTGTACACGGCTAAGGAGGCATACCTAGCTATGAAGAGGGCATGGAATCCCTACTCAGAAGAAGAGGTCTCAAACCTCATCATCATCTGGAACAAAATAACACCAAGAAAAGTAGAGATCTTCACTTGGAAACTTATTCAAGGAGCATTGCCAGTCCATGATGAACTGAAAAGGAGGAACATAATTGATCAGGAAGCACATTATTTCTGCCCTCTATGCCATTCAGATAGTGAACAAGAATCTATTCAGCATCTATTCTCAAACTGTATGTTCACAAGGAAAGTATGGAGTTCACTAGGTGACTGGCTGACGACCTCCTGCACAGAGTTTTTTGTAAACTCAGATCCTCCTCCCTTCTGGCTTTTCCTAGATTGGAAACCGTGTGGAGTAAGCATTGATGCCTGGAAAAGCATTTGGATGGCCTTCGCATGGAATATCTGGAAGACAAGAAATAAGGCTCATTTCCTGTCACAAACTGCCAATGAAACAGAAACAGTTCAAATGATTCAACAAAATGTATGGTGGTGGATACGAGCAAAAAAAACAGCAGGAAACTTTGCATTTTCATATTCAGACTGGATATCAAACCCCCTGGACTGCATCAGGTTTCACTCACATGGAGGGTGAACCATCTGAAACTTATGAACTGTCAGAAATCATAGACAAACTGAGTTCCTTGGCAGGAATTATTTCTGATTTCATATCCTACTTGATTCTGATTTGGTTTAATATCTGTGATATTCCTTTATGAAACTTGTCTGCTACAGGTAATCAGGTGCACAAGACAACCGCTCAACTGGACTCTGGAATTAGTCTATGAGTGATCTGAAACTTATGAACTGTCAGAGCCTATGCAGGATTTACTTTCTGACATCCTACTGGACTCGGGAATTAGTTTAAGGTCTGTATATTCCTGTATTCTAATGCAGGTAAACCGGCGTACATACAGTCCACTGGAGAAGAAGTAATTATGAATAAAAACAACAACTTAATCCCCATGAGGCTGGTAGGACAGTTTGATACAGGTTAGGCATTCTGGCAGGAAGATGGAAATATTCATTGCTAACCAGCAATGTGAACAATGGAATTCGGAAATTAGGTGATACTCCTCACAAGGACCACAATGCTGATGCCGGAAATGAGCATAAGCTGCCGTGCCACTTCCATCCAGCAAGAACTGACAGGGGAGTCTACCTAAACTTAGGGATGCAAAGATTGAGAATGAAAGATCCAGTGCCTCTTGCATGTTGTACTAGGACACAGGTGACAGGTTATAATGAAGAGCTCTGCTGTTCCTGAAAACCAGCCCATGAGGTATATCTTACCTAGCTCAAAAGAACTTTCTCGGACAGCCCATTACATGTTGGCTTCATCTAGGTACAGGTTAGGTTGAAGTGGAGCTTACAAGACATCATTGGCAAGGTTTCTATGACCCGAAAGAATATCTTGACACTCTTTGCCCCGTAAGTGCAAAAGCAAGATTGATGGTAAAAGAAACACCATACAATGCCAATTCTTTAACGACTTGATGCAAGAAGGCAACATGGAGGGAAATTATGATGATTCATGTGTATGGTGCTTATCTTTACACTCTAGTGGCTATCAAGTTAAGGGGATTTTACATCAAGGCTAGCCTTCCAGAAAGCTAATTCTGTGCAAGGAGTTCGCCAATATGAAGTACTGCATAGCCACTAAGTAGATCACTTCATAGTGTGGTCTAGTATTTAGCTTGCTTTTGCTTTTGATTGTACAAACCATGTAAATATTCTATATTTATATACAAATTTTGCATTTCAAAAAAAAAATTGCTTAGATTTTGTACCTTCCTTTTGCAATTTTGCCTTAACATTTGGCTATGATGCAAAAATACTTGTAGTATTCTCTACTTGCAAGTTTACAAGTAGCACAAGTAATAGAGTAATGAGAAGGATGTCGAACCACGAGGATTGTATATGATAATGACCAAAATTAGTGAGTTCTATGCAATTTGGACAAAACAACAAAGGGGCAAGAACTAACCTACAGATAAAATACGAATAAGACTAAAATAAAGAACATAAATAAACAGAGTATGAATGCAAACAATTCTTGAATAGAAGATTTAGAGGTAGTAACCTTTTGGATTAGTTGTATTGTTATCTACCGGATTTTTCTAGTGAACTTAGAATGCTTCTTTCTATGATTACCCTTTGGATTAGTTGTATGGTTATCTACCAGATTTTTCTCTCTTAGTCACAAGTCTCTCTCGCGTTTAAGCAATCCTATACGTATAAAAGCATGCATATCTCAAAGTTATGACAATTACCGTTACGTTTATCATTCCTAGCATGGTTTTTGTCTTTCGACCTTAGACCATGCTTAGCGAACATGCAACTATTAGCTAGACACATGCAAGTTAGAGAAAAAGCAAAATAAAATTGAACAACAATAACAACATTTCCAAAGAACTAAACATTAGAAATCCGCAAATAAATTCATAAGGGTTACATTGCTCTCATAGATTAAACTTGTAGCGCATTACTTAAGGCATTTAAAGTTCAAAACTACACTCACAAGTGGCTACATCATGCTCTAAAATAGAGTTCATGCCATACAAAAAAATAGAAAAAAGTTGAGTTTATAGATGCAAGAAACCCACTTGGATGAATAGGGAGTTGCCACAGCTCCTCCTTCTCCATGGCTCCTCTCCAAGTATTGTTTCCTTGTTCCCCAGATCCCAGTAAGGAATCCTCCCCATAATCGTTTCTCATTTAGAGTAATGGAAAGAATTGATCCATGATTCCAAGGGGAAAACGTCCACAAAATGGAAAACGTTCCTAGAATCGTTTCTCCTCTTAGAGTGATGGGAAGAATTGATACGTGATTCCAGGGAGAGACATCCCAAAATGGGAAACGTCTTCAGAATTTGAAACCCTCCGAAAATGGTTCTGTATCTTGTATCTCCTGAGATATGCGTGTAAGTTAGCTTCCTCGGGAAGCTTTGTGAGAGATAGCTTCTTCAGGAAACTTTGACTGAGTTAGCTTCCTTCGAAAGCTTTAGACAAGATATTTTTCGTAGGAAAGGGTAAAATGGTTATTTTACACTTTCTTATGCGATTTTCCCACCAAAATAGATATGTGGCGTCTAGAATGGGGCTGCAACTTGTCGCTTTGGGGCCACATCTTTGAGATCAAATTCTTGGATTTATAGGGCTTTTAGGGTTTTTTTCCTTCTTTTTCTCACAGAGGGCATTAAATAACCTGTAATTATAAAAAGAAGAGAAATGGACATGAAAAGTTTGTCCCCTATCAATATTGTGCCAAATTAGACCAAAATAGTCTACATTAAATAGGTATAAAATTGGCTCATCAGGCTGCATGCACCAAATTGACAACAAATGAATGAAATGTTGTCTTAACACTCAATATGTCGTTTGCACTATTTTCCTAACCTTATAGACAGGTCAATCAGTTATGCTTCATGAGTAATGACTGATGATATAGAGCTATGTCTGAATTTGATTATAAATGTTGGTATTTATGTTTAATTTAGATACCTATCTACGAATAGGATTATAGAATGATAGAGTTATAGAGGAAGTAGAGTTATTGAGTAAGTAGAATTCTAGAGGTAGTCTAAGACTTAGTTGAAAGTTGTAAACACTATATATACTCCAAGGTTTTTGATTAATAAAGTACAAGTTTTTCATTATTTTCAAATTGGTATTAGAGGGGGTTCGAATACCTGAACCCTAGAGGAGAAAAGGAAAAAGCTTCCACTGTCGTTGGCAGCCACTGGCGACCCCTGAAAAATATTTTAATTCCATTTCCTTTTGTCTTAGATACGAAAAAAGAAAGAAAAAGAACAAAAAAGTCTAAAGGAAAAGGTCGGGCAATAGATGCAGCGAGACCGAGACATAAATGGTGGAATGTGGCTGTTGACATGGCCGAAGAAGAGGATTAGCTAGGTTAGCTTCGCTAGCTGCACAATATCTACACTAGGAACCCAACCTTAGTTTCTCAAACTATTCCAAAGCGGAGACGACTTGATCAGACGTAGGGGTGTCTAATGGGTAGCGGTGTGGTGCCATTCTGCCACTGTTACCGTTACTGCCACCGCTACCGTTACCACCGACAGTGGGCAGTGGCGGTAGCGGGTTTAAATTTGCAACCCATTATACAAACAGTGGCGGTGGCGGTGACGTATTAATTTCGTGTAGTAACGCGGTATTCCGTTACTAAGGGTGGCTAACGATAGCGGTGGTGGCGAATTTTTGTCACCGCTAATGCCAATAATGACGGTATGCAGTTGCGTAGCAAAATTATTTTCAGTATCTGCTAGGTTAGCGGTTGCACGGCCGATAGATACCCATTTATTAATGGATAATCCACCATCATCGTTTACTAAGAAAAGAAAAATTAAGAGTTAATTTTTCAGAAAAATTAAGAGTTAATTTTTCAGAAAAATTACTTCGAGACTTGATTCTTTCCTTTCTCTTCATTAATTTCTGATTTCTAATTTTTGTCAAGTTTCTCTCTCCCCATCGAGTTTCTCTCTCCTCATAGCGTGTCTCTCAGAGATTCCCCCACAACACAGCCGCCAAAACCCGTCCCCCGCAGTCGCAAGCTATAGCCATCTTAACCTCTTCTCAGTACTATGTGCAAGTTAACGTCTTTCTCCCTATTTTCGACTAATATTTCAGAATTTTTTGTTAAATCATAAAACCCTAATTTTGAAGTATGGGGAAAATTAGTATTCTTAACTTTTGTTTATTTAAGAATAGGGATTCTTAGGGTTTACAGATTGTACACCTAGCCTTGAATCTTGTTGTGATGCATTAGTTCGGAAAGAATGTAGGCATAGCCTTAATTGTTCGAAACTTGGACTTGAGACAACAATTTAAACTGCTGACCTTAAATTGTTTTTTGAGATATTAACAAGTTCGGAGAGGATTACGATTGTAGGCATAGCCTTGATGTGATGCAAGCTATCTGGCATCATTTTTCATACTGAATTGCAGATAACAGGTAGCCTTGATAATAGGTCATCATTCTTCTCTCTAAATTTTAACAGCTTCAATATCCATTTAGTCCTGATTTAGTTGTTGTGCTAAATACGTTATTTTCTGTACTTTCTGTATACTTAGGGGCCGTTTACTAACAATCCCATGTTGGGAATTAACTTGGAATTGATACTGGAATTAAACACCTCATGGTGGAATTGGGCTGGAGGTGGAATTGAGCCAAAAAAAGCAATGACACGTTTACTAAACATGTCGAGAATGAGAA